>PNEQ01073862.1:0-10341 GCA_003012365.1 Medauroidea extradentata
TTACCGAGCTATCGGCCTTACAGGCTTCAAGCCATGCCAACAACCTCGGTGAAGATGGTCCAAGCAGACAGCGGAACCACAGTGCCACAATGACTTGGTAGCTGAGGTGATAACCCGTGTATGGCCCTTTGGGTGCGTGCTGCCGAGGAGGCTCCCGAATCATTGAACCCCTTCTGGTCCAGCTGGTCAAGACGAAGGGTACTTCAGGGGCTGCGTGCCACAGGAAAGGAAAGGATGCTCGACTCAGGCGACAGCACATGTAACATTATCAAAATATTATAATACCAAAATAAATCCATCGACCCAGCAGCATACAAAAAATTGTCTCTGATTAAATATACAAACAAATGATAAATATCTTAATATCATAAATATAGACATAATCGTACCTGTATTATTAGCTAACTAGCATCACACACTGTTACAATAATTAACATGCCAAGTATAAAAAAATCCCCATTGGCAGACGTGGTAAAATAATAAATGAATAAATTTTATAAAATACAAAACCCCTGAGGAAATCCTCAGTACACACCTGATTACACAAGATTTATACAGTCAGTTTCACAACAAGAGGATTAATTTTATATATATGGCACGCAAAATCAAGGATGTTATATGTCAACCCTCTTAACCCAGGTCTTATACCACCCTCGTCGCAGGGCCTTGCTAGCAAGGTACTACACAAATGTACACACAACAAACAACACCAACATGTTACACACGACCGGCCGTCTGTTCAACACACAAACACAAAAAAACCGCCACTCCAAAACACGAACACCTAACACAAATCACAATTCTACTCCTCTGAACCTAGCCTCCTACAGACCCGAGGCAAACTAATACAGAATGGGAGTAGGAAAGGATTGCTGAACGTCGACCCATGACACACTCTACGGAGAAATAGACGAACAGGATGGCCAATCTCTTCGCATGCCGAACAACAGTCTGTAACAGGACTTAAGAAAGCAATTAGTTACTGTCATCATCTTTCCTTACAGCATGTTTCAAATGGGACACATGAGCCTTGCGGACTACATGTCCGGAAAGAGGATCGGCGAGCAGGACGGTGTTAGGCACCAGAAGTTTAACTATGTCAAACGACCTGGCGAAGCACAACGAGAGTTTACTTCCCCGATCGTTAGCATGATACGGGAGAGTAAACGACCTATAGTTCACAGACTGCCCAACTTGGAAATCGGAGGCTACACTGCCGGCATTATAGCGCTCCTGCAAGCGAACCCATTCATTGTATAGGTGTGCCAACATGTTGGCAGCCAACAGTTCACGGTCAGAATCAGACAAAGGAGCAGCAGGACTTGGGATACCCCACATGTTGAGCAATGGGTGATGGACATCTCGACCCAAAACAATCCGGGCTGGGGACTGGCTCATGACACTATGAACTGCTGAATTAAATCCTAAGTTAGTTAGATCATGGTTCTCATCCCAATGAGCCTGCTGCGAGTGGTACAGCGCCGAGAGAGTCCACTTCAGGCTGTGGTTGAACCGCTCAACCCTGTTCCCGGACAGAAAGTACGAACTCGAGGTGAAACGGGACATACCCCACCTGAAGCACATATCCCGAAACATTACTGACATGAAGTAGGCGGCGTTGTCCGTCACCAAGCTGACCGGCGGGCCAAACACAGACCACACGCGGTCGGACAATGCTCGCACTATCTCGCTGCTCTTAACAGATCTCAAAGCGATGAGGACGACGAAACTGGAAAACATATCCAGCAAGATCAAAACATACATATATCCCTTGGTGGACCGAATAAGAGGCCCAAACTTGTCACAATGGATAACCTCTCAACTATAGGACACCTGATCGACTGTGTACAACCCATCCTTTGCATTCTGAGCTGGTTTAGCGTGCATATACAAATCGCACTTACGCACTTATTCCCGGACATTCTTGGCCACCGAAGGCCAGTAGAAATGGTTGCACAATTTCTTCAATGTGCCTTGCCGGCCCTAATGTCCTCCGAAAAGCGAGTCGTGAAAATACACCAAAAGTTCAGTCCTACATCGTTCGGGGACAAACAAACGCTTCGCCTGGCCATGTCGCCCCACATGGTGTAGCAGACCATCACTGATGACATACGGCACTTCCTCACCGTGCTGCACATCCAGAACAAGTCTTAGACAATCAGGATCCTCAACCTGCACATCGCGTAGTCGCACGTAGGGCTAAACTAGAAGCATATACGTGCAAAACGAAGCGCAGATCGAAGTCGGCCATGTACAGGGCCGGGGCATTAGCTAAGGCAATCTTAAGCTTTTCAAAGATCGCCTGCTGTTTGTCTCCCCAGACAAAATCAATATTTTTAGGCTTCAAAAGGTTCAATGGTGCAGCTAACTCAGAAAAATGGGGAACAAAATGGGAATATTAACCCAACAGACCCATGAACCGTGGCCTACCGGTTACTAGGTTTTAATGTAGGTGTTTGACAGTTGATTTGTTCCGATTTTAAGAAATTCAATTCACTTAGGTCTGTCATAGAAATTACAGTGGTTAGGTAAATGTTGATTTCAGGTTGGAAATATCTGCTAGGATGGCATTTTAAAAATGTCATGAAAATCATTGGTATTCTAGATTATCAGTATTGTGGTAATTAAAAAAAAAACATGAAAATTTACCATGATACATAGACGGTGAATTTCCGGTGCCAATCTGAACTCTATTCATTAATAATTTCTACAAAAACCAAGAAAAGTGAAACATTCCTCATTGTGATTTTCAAAAATACTAATTTTATCGTGAAAAACTGTAACATTTCGAATCAGGCAAGCACAATTCGTGACGACTGAACTAAATAACCACGAAGATAGGAAATAAAATACCATTTCGAACAACCCCTTTAAATTGCATGAAATATATAGCTACAATTAATTTGGCCAAACAAAGCATACCTCATTTCAATGTCACGTGTTTAAAAATTGAAAACTATATTTTCACACTTCAGAAATTCACGAAGGCAATCTCAGTTTTTCACTTTTTCTGCAGTTTTTCAGCGAACGAGCGGAAACGGACGAAAGAAATTATAACTCTGATACAGTGTAGCCAACATTACAAGATTACATTTCCTAACAGGGTGAAATTTACCCCAAAATTAAACAGGTAACGTGATTTTAATGGATGTAAAATATACATCAGTTAATATTTTTTTAATTTGCTATCTCATGCATTATATACATACAATATACTTATTCTAGCTGTAAATAATCTGTGTAAATATCAAACACATAACGAGACTTTCGATGGATGTAAATTATACATACATATATATATATTTAACATTGCCATCTCATAATCGATGTAAATACGAAACAGATAACAAGACTTAGGTAGATGTAAATTATACATAAGATAATATCTTTTTTTAAAAAACATTCTCATCTCATGGATTATATATATTACATATACATATACTAGCTGTAAATCATTGATGTAAATATCCAACATATAACGAGACTTTCGATGGATGTAAATTATACGTTAGTTAATTTCTTTTTTAAACATTGCCATCTCATGCATTAATATATACATATATATATATATATATATTTATTTATTTATTTATTTATTTATATAATCATTCACTAGCTGTAAATAATTGATGTAAATATCAAACAGATAACGAGACTTTAGATGGATGTATATTTTACATCGGTTAATACCTTTTATTTAAACATACATTATGTACATAAAATATGCATACAATAAATGTTAAGAGCAATACGTGGATGTAAAATATACATGTAGCTCTTGTATTTACATATAATATGCATTGTGTGTTGTGTGGGAAGTTTTCTACTCCATGGAAGAATATTTGAATCATAAACATTAGAAAGCCACATATTGTCACACACTACACAAATCTCTTCTTTATTCTTCTGCTTCTCTTTCCTGTTCTCTATTTCAGATTTCCAAAACTATAGAGTTGGTGTAAAGAAGACACTCACGAAGGTTCAACATGAATATTCATATACCATATGAAATAGCAGTGTCTATATAAACATGTGTAATCGTTGTAAATGTATAAATTTTCTGTTTATTATGCAATCCTCATGACTTGTCCAATATCTTTGTACTGTACTATTGTGTATTGAAAAGATCTTACGGATACAATAAAACAAACAAACAATCAACTCTCCAACTAACTGATCGTCTTTATTTCTACAGACAAATGAGGCGCCAGGAAAATAATTTGTTATGAGACTTATCAAACACCGCCGAATCCACGATTTATGTAATATATTTTCTGACTAATTAAAGGAAATAAATCGTCAGTTGCATCAACAGATTGGACAGTTGCCTAGAGGCCCAGCGTTTCAACAAATTGTTAAAATTTTATTTCCATGAGAATTTTCTCCACTTGTGCCATATTTTGTCAAATGGAAAACCAATACTTACCATCATCTAATTGTGTACTAATAATGCAGAACTAATTTTATGTGAAATCTAATATCCGGTAATAGAATTTTTAACTGTCGTGAGGACAGATATAACAGAAGTTGAACTCTAGTACTGCAATTTCATACATTTATGCTATCTAGTGCTTTAAGTTGTCAACAGTGTCGTAGCCAGGATTTGTTTAAGGGGGAAGGTAGGTTTTGACTTGGGAGTTTTATGAATGAATACCAACCACCCCTTTAAAAAAAAACAGGGGGTTGAGGGTCCTCCCATGGGAAAATTTTAGATTTTAAGGTGCAAAAAAGTACTAGTTTTGTAGTTTTCGTAACTAAACATTTAACATTCTTAAGGCCCAAATTATAGTATTATATTATTTGTGTACTTTTTTCAATACGTGGAAGGTGTTTCGGTCCTCTGCTGGGAAGATTTTTAAATATTTAGGTGCATATTAGTGCTATTTTAGCAGTTTTCCAAATGAAACAATTTTTTTGTTAAAAGGGGGAGGGGAATAGTTAATCACTGGCATCACATTTTTTGCAAGGAAGGGAGGATACGGGGGTGTGTGGATCCTAGCCCGGAAAAAAATTTGGATTTAATGGTGCATAACAGTTGTATTTTAGCAGTTTTCGTAACTAAACATAGAATTTGCTTCCTATGAAAACATTAGCAACTTTTAATATAAAATTTAAAAAATAGTTTTGGCGAAAAAAAGGGGAGGGTGTTACTGCCCCCTCTTCCCCTGCCGGGTTCGTCCCTGGTTGTTAACACGCAACTTTTAAAGACTCGTCAGTAGAATGCACTATCATACATCAATTTCGACTGGCACAAGACATTCCGCCTGGCACAACCTCACCACACTCCACATTACTGTAATTTTTTTCCTACCAAAGATTCAGAAGACATTCGAAAACATTTTAAAAAATACAATGACAAAACTGGATGGCATGCAGATGAAATGTTTGACATTTTATAACAGTTAAATATTTTTTTCATCAGAATTACACAAGTGTGTGCAATTTTTTGTTGTTCATTGATCAGTATAGTTTAATTGTATGCATTTTGAACTTAATATGGTAAATATTATAATAAATTTCATACTAATTGTATTATCGTTTCTGTTTTATAATTGTATTTACATAGTCCAAACAAGTTAAAATTTACTTCAGTAACATAAAGTGATATTTTGGGAACATTGTTCAGTAGTGTTGCGTTGCCATAGTGTCACTTATCAATGTTGCTGCAGTTAGATGCAGACATTTTAGCAACTCTTTTAAAGTATCAGATTTTAAAGAGTTGATGAGGCAAATATGAAGCTGTGCGGGGAACGAAGAGTGATAGAAACCCACTGGCATGTTGCATTGTCCTGGCACCATTTCCTTACTGGAATATGGAGGAGTTATGTACTTAAACATTGTAGAAATGATGTAAGCTAAGGCTTAGTCACATGATATTTCAGTGTATTAACCATGTTGTTAGGGTGTGGTTCACCATAATTTTTTTATTATTTATATATTGTTATATTTATATGAATAGTGTTTATTTTGTCATTAGTTTTGATGTTTTGAAAAAAATGTTACCTTTCATAGTATTTTCGTAATGGGAATTCAAAGCCAAAATTTGCATTTTATAGTGTTATGCAATCCAAAACCTTCATGCTGTTGAGTTTGTTGGCATTAGTAAGATGCATAAAACAAACATAATGTACAGATTTTAACTATGCAAATAAATTTCAAAATAGGTATACATCGTACAGGATAAATGTAACATTTTGAGATAACTATTTTAAAAATTCTCAAGTCACAGGGCCTAATTGCATGTACGTCTACATTAGCAATGTTTTTCTTACTACACAAGAGTTGTATGGTGCAACAGTCCTGAAATAAAATTCAAGCAAGGACGTCAAAAGGTTACATTTGTCATGAATTAACTATAGCAAAACTGTCACTGTTTATATCAATATCTCCTATAAATATATAAACGCATGAATAGCAAAATTTTATGATTAAACATCTTCTCAAGTAACATTATAATAATGCTGTCCCCACAACGTTACTACATCTTTCCACAATGTTAGTACACCTTGCCACAACGTTGCTACAACTGGCCACAACTTTCCTGCAACATCGCGCCGAAACTTCGCAGTAACATCACGTGGAAATGTCGCCGCAAAATCGCAAGAAAACATCGCAGTAACATCGCCCCGAAACGTTGCCGTAACGTCGCACTGCAATGATGCAAATTAGTGACATTTGGATGTTTCAGCAACCTTGCCACAATGTTGCTGTAACGTTGCGAAATGTTTCAGCAACGTTTCGGATTTTGAAGTGTAACGTTGCTACAACGTTGTGACAATGTTTCGGTGCTGTATGGATTGTCTTATCTCTTTGCACAAATTGTACTCAAAGATACGATGGGTGCAATGAACTAATCTAAAAAATTACTGTCCTCGCAAGCAAAATAGGTTAGCCACTAGTCACATTATTTGCCAAAAGTGTAGTTTGTGTTACATTGTACATTTACACACTTACTGAAACAATGGGACAGTGTTCATACTTCAACTGTATACAATTTACCCAATTGACCTTTCGTATGTACATTTACAGTATCTCTGCCATAACATTTTTGGGGCATTATACCGTCAGTTAAATATGGTCTGACTCAAAAGCATTTTCACGCCAAAAATCACATTTCCTTAGTCGCTGAAGAAATCTACTACAGCGTACAATTTTATAGTTCTTCTACCTGCTATTTTCGTAAATTGTTCCTCTCATTTTCTTATAAATTTTTAGAAATTTTCTAGTCAAAGCAAAAGAATTAATAAAATAATAAAGCTTGAAAAAATTGCTAAAATTCCTAGTACCTTTTACCGTGAATACCTTTCAGAGTGACGTGTAAGCTATTCAGATGGATAATTTACTATTGACAACTTACTACAGTCATTTTTTTATTACTATGGAGGTTGAAGTTTCTATAATAACATTGTACCTATCAATACAAAACCACAAATACAAGTTGTAGTCTGCTATACATTTTCCAATACAGCTTACTTCACCTGATAACTATTTAACTGTAACACATGATGGCAGGGTGATCACTATGGGGAGTTAGGGTGTTGAAAGAATAGGCCTGCACTAGCCTCAAATGTAAAGCTCGGTGAATTGGTAAAAGTGGGGTGGGCAGACTTTCAGTGAAGAAAAAAAAATTTAGATTCCACAATATGAAATTGTAAAGTAAACCTGGTTGGAGAATACTGCTAATGAAAGGTTCTTTGAACTACAAGTTTGTTGGTGGATTTTGTTCAGACAGTCGATGAGGGGAAGCAGGTGGATGCATGCTTCATAGACTTCGAGAAGGCCTTTGACAAGATTCCTCATGGAATACTAATTAGAAAAATTGGAAAGATTGCTGGATGACAAGCGGATGGTTGACTGGATTAAGGACTTTCTCAGGGGACTAAGTCATTAAGTGAAAGTGAGTGAGGTAATGTCAGAGGAAGGAGAGGTTACATCAGGAGTGCCCCAGGGAAGTGTGTTGGGGTCTTTGTTATTCTCTATAATGGTGAATGACATGAGATTCACGATTATGGGCAAAATAAGACTGTTTGCATAGACTGTGTGTTATATACACCCACACAACGCTCAACATATAATATTCATATATACTGTAGATTAAAGCTGATTTTTTTTGCAAGTATATTTGACATGCCTATTATACATATATCATAAATAAAAATGACCTGGATCATGAACAGCTGTAAATATATGTACATATACATACATTGAACAGCTAAATAGCTTTACATTATCCATGTAGAGACATTATGTATATAATATATGTTCTACTTATGTTCAGTGGTGGGACACTTAAACCATTTTTGCACCTAATTTGAACATTATTCACGTACATGTAATATACGCAATGAATGCCCAAAAGAAACTTATAATTTACGTAAAATATATGTGTGATGTGTGGGCAGTGGAATCAACTTGCAGGAGGTTATTGATAGGTTGTGGTCTTGGACACTGAAGAACCGAATGAAGATTAATGTGCGTAAAACCAACTTGGTGAGGCTTACTTGGAAGAGAGTGGTGAGAAGAGCGGTATACAGATGGGATGGGCAGGAGATAGAGGAAGCCACAGAATATAAGTATCTAGGAGTTGTGATTCAGGCGGATCTAAGGTAGACAAAGCAAGTGGACAGAGTGGTTAAGAAGGGAAGTAGGGATTTAGGACAGCTCAGGAGGGTGTTGAAGTGGGTTAGTAGTGAGGTGAAGGGAAAGGCATACTGAACAATGGTTCGTCCAGTATTGGAACATGCTGCTGTAGAGTGGGATCTGTACATGGTGGTGCAGGGAAGGACAGCGAGGTGGGTGATGAATAAATAAATAAGGCCGGGTCAGACTGGTGTGGAGGAAAGAAACTATAGGCCTAACATGATGATGAAGGAATTGGGACGGAAACCGTTGAGGGACAGCAGGCTTGTCATTTTGTACAGGGTGGTGAATGGGGAGGGGGATGAGGAAGTTTGACCTAGAAACTAAGTAAGGGAATTTTCAAGGGAAAATAAGTAACAATGAGAAAATTCAGATGGCGTGGAGGATAATGGAGAGGGGTAGACAGTCAATTTTATTGAGGACGGCAAGGAAGTGGAATGCATTGTGGGAGGAGTTGGAGACTGTGAGGAGGAGTGGAGAATTGGTGCTGTGGGGATGAGGAGGGGTCTGCTCGGACTGGGTGTTAGCCCTATTGCAAGTATAAAGCTTATTATTATTCATTTGTGATAAACCTACAGGCCTGACTACACGGTGAGCCACTGCCCCTTCGAATGTAGTCACACTTTTTTCAAAAGAGCAGTTGCAAGAAAAAGTGCTGGTACACCATGTCCCATACAGCACACATGGTCGTGACAACGTCGTATGGACGTCGCAATGTCCCGTTTAGGTCGCATCAAATTTTGGTACCACTCCAACGACGCACCGACTTTGAAACAGTAACTATTTTGAGAAGTAGTGTTTTGCGACGTCCATGCTACGTCTATGAGACGGTAAAGTATTTTTACGGGGGTGGTCAAAGCATTCGTTAAAACTAAGTTGCTGTTTTACACATATTATGTGTAATTGTAATTAAAGTGTGTAATCATCGTATTTATTCCCAGAATTATTATTCCTTCTTTATTTAGTTGTAGTGTTGGCTTGGCCATGTGTGTTCAATATGGCAGCCGAATATTGTTTTATTATTTCTCGGTTTTGAATTTCGTTTGTTACGATATGTGAATTCTTTTTCACAGTCTTTTAATGGGAATATATTGACTCGTATTATTTTCTTGGTTTATGTTTCCGAATTCGTTTTTTAAGTTTGCTCAAGTTTATTATTTTATGACGTGCGTGACCTATAGAAAATGTTTCAAGTTTATAGGTAGTTTTGCGGAAGTTGAGAACGCGAAATATTCTTGCTTTGATAGGGGTGGACGTATTTTGTTATCTCTTTAAATGGGCGCAATAATGAACAATTATCACAGTGCCGTAAAGTGCTTCGCATCGATGTTACAATGCCCGTTGCCGTTTGAAGAATGAGGATTTTCGTTGTTTATAACCATAACCAATACTACCTTTGGTACGTCTGAGGAAGAGGTAAGCATAATAAACTACTGCCATATAGCTGTGTTTGTTTGAAAAATTGTACTAGGTATAGCCTGAGCTATTGGGAAATACTATTTATTTAATTTACATTCCGTTGGATCCCGTTTGAGCAAATTGCTCTAGGATATGGAAAAAGTCGAATAGTGTTTGTTCATAAAAATAGGGTAAATATTAAGAAATGGCTCTCGTCGCATGCCTACTGGCCACACTGTTCATTTTAGAAGTATACTTATTGAAAAATGTTTCAGTAGTGGTTAGAAGTCGCTAGTATTGATA
>PNEQ01073872.1:0-14808 GCA_003012365.1 Medauroidea extradentata
AGTTCGAATATACTGTGCATGGATTTACGAGATTCGTAACGGTAATTAATAGCGCCGTTAGAGTAGACGCAGAGAAACCAATGTTATAAGACGTTAACTCGCAGGTATTTATAACTAAGATTACTACTGAGTATAGCATGTATTCAGCCCCCGTGCATTTAATGAGTACATATTATTGTAGCTAAAATTTATCGGAGCAGTGTAACGTAAATGTAAACATTGTACAAGACTATGTAAATAAAAGCACGTGGCAATGTTGATGTTTACATGTAGCGGAAAGATATAAACTGGCAGAAAATAGAAATTAATCAGGGCTTTTTTAGTGCTCACTTTATTCCGAATCACCTATATCAGTGATGTTCACGTGGTCCATACACTTGCGGATTAGGTTATGTGAAGTTGGGCATGAACAGCGAAAATATGTTGCATGGTTTACGAAACGTGGATATATGTCTTCATTAGTAAACAAACTGCGGTGATGTTTATAAGGCACGAATAAAAATCTAACATAACATTCTTCATAAAACAAAACGAATACGTGACGAGAATTATCGACAAATTGTTTGGTGATATACCAAATGTGATTTTTCCAAAACGACGTAAGCCTACAAAATAATCCAAGAGAACTTTACAGTACCTTGAATCACTCGTTTTGTTGAGGTCTTTTTTTCTCCATAGAGTACCAAATTTTCGTTACATCAGTACCAGAATATTTGAACACGGCTTGATAATTACAATTGAATTTTTATGTATACGGTAATTGCACATAAAGTCAATATTTGCTTCAAGTTTTTATGTAATTTTTGTTTCCGTATGTCGATAGAATATACGGAATTTTCACGCAATATTGTTTTAATAGATAGCCGTTGTTTTCTATGATAACTACTGTACACAGTTTTGTCGGTTGGAAATATACGCCTGCGTCGGTGCGCTGCACAAATTGAGCCAATTAGAAGCTAGCGAAGAGCAACGATATGATGTAATTTGTTTACTTCAGAGCTCAGGTTAGAATGAACGCAAAATAGTTGTGTACAAGGCCAATCACAATCGTCCAGTTGTAGAGCACCAGAATTATCATTGGTCGTGTCTAATAGACACACTAAGGTTAGAAAAGAAAATCACCGCAAATTAAATACAGGACATTGAAGCCAATCAACAGCCAAGTTTTCCCGCGACAGTTCACCATCCCTATTACGTTTTTTTTGTGGGGAAAAACACAAAATAATATTTTGGTGACCACGATATCTTAGGCGTGACAATAAAATAGTTGTGTAGTGACCTCAAAATATATTTTGCCGGTTGAATGCAAACAAAATATCTTTTAGCAGTACAAAATACATTTTTAATATTTCCGCGTTGGATCCAGTCAATAAACACAAAATAAAGACTATTAAAGAAAAAAAACTGACCCATAGTTAAAGATGATGGTATATCGCGAACATGTTTTGTGCCAACCTACCCTTGAAAACACTGTAGTTTCTTGTGTGACCTGTATGATCGGTTAATACTGCATGTCTGGCACTACGTAGCTGTCTGCAGACAATATTACAATAGTAATGTTCTGGTAAACTGAACGTGCGTCGAAACCCAGCAAACAGTCAAGTTGTCCCGCGATAAACAATCAACTCTAACCATCATATCTAACTCACAGGCCTAGTAAAAGGTATTTTTGCTGGAATAGGTTTTCTGAGTTATTTCAATAACAAACCTACTTAAAAGTCCCTGGAACATACAGCCAAACTCTAGGGGACTAAGTTAAGAAACCACATCTCACGTCGAACTTTTCACTGTAACCAAAATCTCAAAATTGTTCCTTTTTTTTTGGCATCAGTAACGCTAAAATATTTTCTAATTCTTGTATATTCAAGATTTTAATACATTTAATTTGAATATATGTTACACTTTTAACCACGTTATCTTTCAATAAGCACATTATATTTTGATAAGTAATTAAGTAGGCAATACTAAATACAAAATTTTAGATTAAAAAACTATTCCTAGCATAAAAATAATCCTCCTTTGCCTGATAATGAAATTCACATGACAGTAAATATCGTGTACTGCAGATAACTGATAACTACACAGAGAATCGTGCACCGCAATGGTCCCATTAAGGGGCCTGCCTAGATAGGCTGTGTTTGTGTGTAAGACAGGAACGATAAGGTTGCCGTTTACCGACGTATGTAGTACATTATCGCCTCTCCGCGCAACCACTCAGCTGGCGTGCAGTACTTCACTATTATCCTTTACCTATTAGACTTTAAGCGGTGACCACGTTATTTTATTTGTGGCCAGCATAGTTCAAAGTCTAACGCTTGTTTCTATAATTGGGTTTTCCGAATTCGATTGTATTTCTAGATACGGCAGTCTGAAAAAGTCATTTTTGGCCAATTTGAGGGGCCCGAAAATCATGTTTCTAATAAACGTCTCGAATTTTTAAAACTATAGTGACATAGTTTGAAGTGTGTGTTATTTTCATAGATATAAAAATAAAACGCGCGTTAAATAGTTTCGTCAAAAAAACAGACGTGTCTCGCTGTAATACGTTTAAAGCGCGGGTAGGCAGGCCCCTTAAGTGACATTTTCAGTCACTTTCGTGTACTATAAAGTTATGAAACAAAACTCAATAAGTAACTTACTGCAAGAGAGGTGATGCATCCTTCAAAGACGGCATGATACATTGGTTATTCAGCGCTAAGAAGTATTAATTTAAAATTGTAGCTTTCTCGAAGCCAATTTGCAAAAATCAGAAAACAGCAATTCTAGACAATAGTTTTGCCAACTTTCTGGCCAAAAATTTTTCTCGAGTAACGTCTTTATGAAGAACAATTCGTGATGCCGAAATATCAGATCACGCCGATCATTCTAGGTAAATATTTCCTCAATGAGTTGGCAAATATAAATATCTAGAGAGTAGTTTTTGTTTCCCATACTGATCTTCAAAAACGTGTAGGCCTACATTTCAATGAGTTTTCAGCGTTTATTTGGTACACACACACTTCTAGCGGATCTCATGTAAACATAGAGTGGACCTGGTAGATAACACAATCAAACTGCTGAAAGCACAACTGCGTGACAGTCGCAATGTGAGGGCGCGAAGCGAATAACAAAACTTGTCAGCCAATCAGCGTCGAGGCTTCTGGGACATCAGACCGACAAAAATGACAGACGCAACGCAAATTTCGAATACAAAGTATTTATATTTGATTACCGTCGCGGACGCGACAAAGCCCGAAAAAAGAATTTAATTATGTGTACAAACGTTGGGGAAACTGGTGAGTTGGTCGTAAATTGTTTTTATTTATTTTAGGAGAGAATATTTTTCGTTGTGTGCAACTTCGTAACCTTTCTAAGCAGACGTGTATATGACTATTTCCACACGTGGGAGTGCCAAACATATATTGCACATAAACGGAAAAATAATAGAATACATAATTTAAACTTGAATGGCTGTAGTACAGTACGAGAGGTTAGTATGCAGATGCAAGGAACTATTTGCAAGTCATATTTTCTACGTATTTGACGCGCGGATGTCTAACTAGTGTTCGCAATGACGAGACTTTATAGTATCGCCGTCACGCTATTCTACTTCCAGCTTTAAGTGAAGCGATATTAGTCAGTGCTTAAGGCACCTGCCTGCCTTGCAATAAAGCGTTGCAGCGTGCTAGCGGGACTCTTATTTTCTAAGAAACTTCTAAACGTATTTCTAATATGTGCATTTACGAAAAGAACAAACACTTTAAACGACGTCAGAATGGTAAATTCAAAATATCACGTTAGTTAGAAACATCACTTCTGAGACCTTCAAAATTGCTATAAACGGCTTTTCCAATCTTTGATATCTGAATAAGTAGGCTACACACGGGATTTGTATGAAAAGTGTATTGGACTTTGCTTAAAACTTCCCACTAATAAAAAGATAGGGACACCACTGTCAGTCAGGAGAGTGTTGTACGATAGCACTGCACTGTGTCCAGTGTCTTACATTAGAGGTGATACAGCGCCAGATGAGCAGGTCAACATCGCCCTTGGCGCCGTGCCTCACTCACACAGTGGGACGGGACAAGATGTTTGGAGCGGCGCCGGAATGAAGGGGAGACCCCGAGAAAACACGGCGACCAGTGACATGACTGCCATGCGAGAAGCTTCTCCCTGTACGGAGTGACTGTGGCTGGGGAAGACCACACACTACAGTGTCGTGGCGGCAGGCAGGAGGAAGTGACGTCAGTCAGCTGGCCGCATGTTTACAGCAGGAGTTGTGCGACTCATATGTTCTCACTCAGCCGTGTAGCTGTCGACACGCAGTAAATGTCAGGCAGCGAGGCAGCTAGGCGATCAAAGACACGCCACATGTCGCTAAATACGAACATATGTGGCGTCGTTGTTGTTGTTGGCTCGGTGCTCGCCATGTGTGTGTACATTGCCTGTGGCCACATGCTGCAAACACTACCCTGCACATTCCAGCTGTCACTATACAGCCCTCCTCTCCTTATATGTCCATTACCATATACATGGTTCAGCATTAAATGAGGTCTTCTCAAACAACAGTCACTTTTGCTCGTTCAGATAATGTATACTTTCCTCCCAGTAACAAAGAGTATAAGACTGTATGTAGCTAGGTAGGCTGTACGTGTCTCAGACAGTCAGGTCATTACACACAGTGCACATACAACTTGCAGCTGGGAGAGGAGCCAGTCGTGATCTTTGTTAAGGACCCATACCAGCATTTGCCTGGATCGTATCGGGAAACCATGGGAAACCTAAATAAAGAAGGCCGGAGCCAGCCGAGGATCGAACATGGGTCCTCCAAAATGCGAGTACAACGCTTTGCTTTACCGTTGCACCACCTCGCTCGGTATATGTATGTGAATATATAATACTAACGAACTCTGAACTTAACAACTAAGGGCATAACAAACTATATATTTTATTTTTTAAGTATTATCCTAGTCAAAATGGTGTTCAGAAGTACTGACTTTATCGCGAACCACACATATATAGTAACTATGTCTGCGCATGGAACAAGGCACAAGGAGATGAAACGACACAAGTTAGGCCTAATTCCAATCGTAGGTTCCTAACCTAACAAAACTACGCTTCCATTCAATACACACATGTCCTGTTCGCATTCTAAACTTATCTACAATCATTGAAGGTAACGTCCGTGTCGACTTATCTCGCGCGTTCCAGGCCTGGAAGCGTGGAAGCTATGAGGACGACACAGCAGGGGCATCACTCTATCCTCTATGAGACAGTCGGTGGTAATCCTATAGTTGTATGACATTAAACATAAAGGCGTTGTATACGAATACACTTAAAACAGATTCTGCGTCAATATTTCCATACCTAAACAGTACCTCAAAAACACGCAGTTTCACCACTTGCGGCAGCGGATAATTAACGTTAGAGATACGTTAGGAACCTGAAACACGTATAGATACATGTAACGTGTAGTATAAATGAAGAATGATGGCCATGACGTCTGTCACGAGGACATCAAAGTGCTGCCTTGACCATGAACTAGCCTCTAACCAACACACGACATACAGCAGCAGTGACTGACGTCACAGAAGATAGCGACGACATCTTCACACCTCAACATATCAAACTACGTGTCTACATGCCTAAGCAAGTTCTGCACACCAACACTATTCTTTCTTTCGTACAGACCATTCTAAAATGAATGAGAATGTCTTTACCATACTTTACACTAATTACAAGCCTTTCTCTTTAAGATATTGGCCTCATCAAGTTCGTTGTCAATATTGTCATATTTTCTCCCAATGTAACAAAAAAAGGTTCCGAGACATTACAAAGTTCAATATAAAATCTATTTTCAAACGGCTGCAATTCGTTACACATTCTACGATATTCGCTTTTATTCTTATTTGTTCATGAATACATTTTATTTTACCATGTTTCTTCATCAGAGCAATGAGTGCAAGCATTTCCACTTCATCAGATGTGTCCATATTTTGACAGACAGCACCCATCATTGCTGCTCTCGCGCTGGCATTTCGTTAGCCCGCAGTATGCCAGCGGCGTGTGTGAGGTCGCCGAACACAGCCGGCTGCGGTATATCGCTACGTCCTGGCTGCTGAGGTAGCACGTACTCTGTGTGACGATACCTTTACACGTGCATGTAGTGCTTCCACAGGCAGGTTCAGATGTGTAAGCGACAGCACAACATGTCACAACTGTCGTGCACTAGTGATCAACGCGACACTGATACACATACCTACAATGTCGTCAACACAGCACTTATACCAACGAGCTATATAGTTAACATAGAGGGGCGGAAACGCTTCCAAAGTGAAGCCCAATTGAAAGGCTGTTTTGACCCCAGAAAACATGGCGAACAGCAGTGTGGCCAACATTATGTTAAAAATCCGTCATTATGTTCGCATAAAATCCGTTACTTTATAACTCCACTATATTCCCGCAAACACAGGGAAAAAATGCCAATAATTATTGTAATATATTATAATGTAATAAAGTTTAAATTAACATAACCGCTCTCGTATCTGGACCGGATATAAGAGTCTGCCATTTTATCTAGAGTCAAAATACCACGTTCAATTGGGCTTCACCTCAGAGCCTTGTAGATTGCGGTCTCCGCCCCTCTATGTTTACTATATAGCTCGTTGACTTCTACACCTCTCTAGACAAGCGGCCATACACTTCTCTTTACTTACACGTTGGTCTCCTACAATTAAGGAGATGTCGCCGTACACTCGACCAGAATACATATACTGTACATATATACATATCTGCGGTGAATCCTGCGTGTGCGCGGCCGAGATCACAGATGTTCGCAACTACAGTTCCGCCATAGCTAAGAACTGAGTGCTGCAGACTGTACATTCAGTCGAGAGGAGGAAGATGAGTAGGAGGGATGGCGAGAATGATTAGACATTTTGGTCAGCGCTTAACGTCGAGGTCTTCAGCGCTGGTGAGGGGTGACATGAGGTAAGTGTGGAGCAGTGCCGGAATGAAGGGGCGGGGAAACGGGAGATCCCCGCCAACCAGCGGTATCGTCTGGTTCGACTCCCACATGCGGAAATCCTGGAACCGATCCCGCCGGGAATCGAACCCGGATCACCTTGGTGGGAGGCGAATGGTCTCACCATTCGGCCTCCACGGACTTAGATTGATTATAATGAGGAGAATCAAGGAATGTGGGAGACAAGGTTGATAAGGACGAGGAATAGGGAGATGTAAACTTACATGAAGAGGTGAGACTTCGTACTTTCACCCCTAGGGGTAGATTACATATCGCTTTGTTTGGGTGCAACGCAATATTTGCACCTGCGCTGTACCTGGTTGCACTGTAGTGCAATTAAATACTCACACACACAGGTGCAAGAGATCACATTATAAATACAACATAGCTGTAACCATATAATAAATAAAGTACTAGTACAGAGTGGACACTCAATGCTTTATGTCGGACAGGTTTCTGAAGCTCTGATAGCTCAATAAAAGAGTCAACTTGACAAACATAAAAACGAACTAGGCATGGCTTACGAATTAATTTGCTGCATCGTAAAAATGTAATCATCAAAACGTGTGTTCAAAGTCACATTTAATTTCAAGGAACATGTACTTGCAAATAGTACACGTAAATAAGACTTCGATATTATTGTAAGATAAATGAAAGAAATTTCTTGTTTGCAACCACAAAATGGCCACCTGTGTATTTTTTTGCCTTTTCTTGTGTGAGAAAAATGTAAATTTTAATATTCTTAACTTTATTCTGTATCTTGATCTCTTTTATTTGTTGTTTTAAGTACAATTTTCAGTGAGAGTTATACAGGAACTTTATTTTATTTCGTGCTTTGCTGGGAGTAGTGAATTTTTTTATCTGCACTTCACTAAGAAAAATTAGAAAAGCTACAAATAACGACTTTGCTCGACAATAGAATGCAACATATTACATTAACGAAATAAAAACTTCACACACAGCACACGAGTTCCAGCGAAATTGGCGTTTACAAACCAGTTTTTCTGATACGAATAACACGTGGCAGCCTATGGCAACGAAATTCGTTTACCATTTCAAAACTTTGACAAGTAACATCGCACTGTCATCAAACTAAACAAGCATTATTTTTGTTAAAAATAATACACGATTCAACATAAAATACATCCTAACACGAAATACAAGTACACTATTTGCAACAAGAAATAAAATCACTCCTCCACAGCAAGCAACAACATCCGCCATTTTACACTCAGCAAGTGTTTAGTAATGCCACTCTAAATACTGTCATTCAGACACGTTGATTTATAATATTTAAAAAACTGTTACGATATTTCTGTTCGTAAAATTATAAAACAGCTAATTAAAAAGTAAGTTAATATTAAAAAACAAACAAATGCTATCAGCAATATTAATAACAAGTAAAAATTGTATTCTGTTAAGTTAGATTCCTAGTGAGCAGATGGAAAAATTTGCTCATGAGCTCCCTGTAGAGTGTCCATCCCCTGGCTGTAACTATGAGCCTATGAAACTCTTCAACACAAGTACATTGTTCGTGCATACTCAGTTTCAACTGTGACTAGAGGTGAAGATCTGTTCTGATTGCTCTGTACCTGCGCAGCTCTGTGTCGATACAAATAGCAGGAAGTGATTATTAAACTAGTTACAGAAAGTGACGATCTACGCAAAATGTACAGGCTTACAAGCTATATCAATGGTACTAATTGTGTCCCATCGTACCATTTTAAATTCTGAACTTACCTTACTTTCCTTCCATTACCATCATATTACAAAAAAAAATGTTCAGTCATTCAAAACGCACTGGAAGCGTTGTGCACAACGCATTTTATCCGATAATACCTCAGACGAGGGTTTTCCGAGATAAAGTGTTGGCTCGGTACATTCAGGACATCCTATATACACGCTGCACACACGCAATCTTGCACATTCAAACTGAAATAACGAAAGGAGACAACGCGGTGCGGCTTTCAGCACGCTCAACATTTTGATTAGAAACAAGTTTAAGTGTAACATTTCTTTAACTTTAACTCAAAGAAAATAAATACAACTCAGGAGCGAATAGCAGCGGTTTATAGACATACCAAATGCGCATGTATGACAACTTCAGAACCACACTTGGCGACAAATCACAGAACATTTCACAATCTGCGTCACTTAACATTAGAGCGATTGACTGTGTCGAGCAGCATGAAAGACAGAAGCAGACGAGAAACAAACGAAGAGCCTCTGAAATAGTGGCCAATGACTGTCTGCAGTTCCTGTAACTACATTCATACCATTACCAGGCAGGTGAGCTTGCCTTGGCCCATTGTAAATAATGTTCTTCCAAAGAATCTACGACTGAAAGTTTTTGCTAACTTTGCTGGGTTCATTTTACGTCAAACAAGGCTTACTTGAACACGTTATTTTTATTGACAAATGGATGTTCCATTCTTGGGATCTTAGAACAATTAGAACACAAGGATATAGTCCTCACAGGACGTAGGAGTACTGACAGAGAGCATTCTCCAGTACGGAAGACGACATCCTTAAAACTAAACCAGACTCAATATGATGACTTAGAAATACGATGACTCACGCGTCCAATAAATACATCAAAACCTCAATTAGTGGCAAGAACATATGCGTGATAGTCCACAAGGTAAAGTGTGGTGGCGAGTCCTGCATGAGTGACCTAATGGTAGCGGCATTCTTCCAACAAGATCACACCTGCTTTAGTCAACATTCTGATGTGAAGGAAGCAATGTAAGGATGCACGCCTGATCCAGTGTGTACTCTAAGGAAGCAATGAGGCTAGGTCCAACATGAGCACACAATGAGAGAGCATGTGTCGCGCTATATATAGCAATGACTGGTGGCATCTGGCCTGCGTGGATGTCTTGCCCTCGACACAACACTGCGTATCGCAGATATTACTGGTCATTTACTGGCGCCGCTAACCTGTCTTCGTGGTTCACTACACTTCACTACACTACACGCAGTTGTATCACGTCACCTCCTGGGTCACCGTACTTCATGCATTCAATGCCTAGAAGTGCGGCAGCTATAAGGAAGACACATCACACCTCACACTAGCCTCTATGACACATTCACCGATCTTCCTGTCAGTTTATAACGTTATATTGAACATAAAGGCGTATCGTACACGCCTGTACTTATTAAAATATTCTACGTAAAGATTTACACACCTAAAAAGGATCGCAAGAACTCCCATTTCCGCCATATTCAGCCGCTAGAAAATACTACTTGTCCTTCACATGCGTTGCAGCGAGTTACGGATATTATTTTTTGTGAAACTATTTAACGTGCATTATATGCATATCTACGAGAATAACACGCTCTTCAAACTATGTCGCAATAGCTTTAAAAATTCAAACATTTTCAGGCTCCTCAAAACTCTGACTGTCGTATCTGGAAAATTAACTACCGGACTCAAAAAACGCAACTATGGAAACAAGCGTTAGACTTTGAACTATGCTGCCCATAAATAAAATTATGTGGTCAGAGCTTCAACTCTCGTAAGAAAGAGGATAGCAGTAAATCACTGCACGCCATCCGAGTGTATTGCGCGGAGAGGCGATAATATATTACATAAGTCGGTCAACGGCAACCTTACAGCTCCTGCCTCGCACACACAAACGCAGCCTTATTGAGTAGTAGTTAACTTGTAATGGACATACGCAGGTGTAACGGTCTTTGAATGATATTCCTAAGAAGACTTAACCCGTGTGTGATGAACGTTTTCTAACAATCTGGTAACGACCGAAGTAAACTTACACCCAATTCTAACACAAGTATGTCCAGAATACTTCTTTAGTGGACACATATTGTTTACATACTCCATTCTATTAGGTAGACTCTACTCTGTCATTTTAACCTATACTGATGTCGCTATTGAACGGAAACCATTTCCTGCACTGAGCAGACGAGACAATAACAATATAAGGAAGATTGTTTGCGATGTTTCCGAGTGGTTTGTGATAATATAATGAAGATACTAACTTGCTCATAAATTTAAGAGCATTTAAAAACTTACTAAAAGATCCTAAAGCAACGTGGAGCTCGCAGAGATGAACAGGAAATGACAGCAGTGGTATAAATGTGGGTTCGACGGGAACACAGCGCCGTCTTGTATAATTTAACATGAAAATATATCTCTATCCTTAGAGCGTCCCAACCTTATATTGTAGTACACAGCTTACGGCGCGCGCTGTTGCCAGATCGCAGTCGCTTTAAGAAATTTTGGAGACGTACTAGCCTACTTCATAATTTTCAGTACTAGAATACTATAGTTCACATTTTTAAAATTGATATAATTTAAATTGGTATAAGATTAAGCTTTAAAATATGTATCTAATCACATTTTAATTACTTTCAAATATGAAACAGCTCATCTATTCCAGTGAGTGAGTGACAGAGTGAGAGATTTTCGTCAACGCTTAACATCGAGGTCTTTAGCGCTGACTTAACATCGAGGTCTTTAGCGCTGATGGAGGGTGATATGGGGTGAGTATGGAGCAGCGCCAGAATGAATAGGCGGGGGAACGGGAGATCCCCGAGAAAACCTGCCGACCAGCGGCATCGTCCAGCACGATTACCACATGCGAAAATCCGGGGATCGAACCCGGATCACCTTGGTGGGAGGCGAGATGTCTGATCCCTCGGCCACCGCGGTCCCTATCTATTCCAGTGATATTAAGTCATTAAATAGTAGTAATAAGCATTTCGTAAAGAAATAACTATCGCATAGGCTACCTGTTAATCATAATAGCTATTCCCAATAGGAGTAGCGTCTGTCTGAAGACAAGAATGTGGTTCGGGTAATGTTGCTGATTATGAAATCGATGATGGAAAACCAGTCGTGTAAAACTGGAAAATATGTTTTCTTCATTATTTAGGCTCTTTTACATTACATTACATTTAAAGTGGGAGTTTGATAAAACAAAAGAGTACGAACGTTTACACATGATGTCTACTTAAGGTACGATCTCTCATTTCCACTACTTTTGAGACAAGTATTTGTCAAGCTTAAACGAGAGCAGATATTGTACATTTGTCTGTTAGTATTGTTTAACTATGTTTTACTATGATCATATTGTTCTATAGAGACAGAAACATTAAGTTGAAGCTGATTATATACTTAGGCCTAAGCAGAGTTTTCGTTAATTAACTAATTAGCTGAAATAAAGTAATTTTGCCTTGAAAAAAATATATATACGGTAAAAACCATACCAACAAACTGCGTGACAGATTTATTAGCTCTAGTTTAGGTTTATGACCGACTGACTGATTTATATAGTTCATCCTGCTGACCACAGTTGACTAAATGCACAGTATAATCATTTATCAAACATAAAATTCTCACATTTCCTGAATACTAAAAGTATGTACACATGCACAGCCATGTAAATATTTACGAAATAAAAAGATGTACTCACCTTTACGTAGCCAAGACAACTATTTAATATTTACGAATAAAAAGCTGTACACAAATATTGAATGTTTATAACATTAAATACGAAATTATCTTCTCATATTTTTCCAATTGTACAATGTTTGGACTGTACATTATTGTTGTGGTAGCTGTGGGACGATATCCGGGACATGTGACTGGCGTCGAATATAACGTCGCTGAAAGCCACGACCGCTATAGTTTTACACTGATTTTTTAAGAAAAAAAAAATCTGTACCTATTTTTTTTTTTTTGGTAGCAATAAGCCCCATAGTTGGAGATTTTTGCAACTAAAGTAGAAATATTTTTGTTATGAAAATAAGCCAAAATCAAATGAAACAATATTTTGCGAACTCTTGATGCAGTATTTTGCATAATTCCTACGTGAAATTGCGCATCGTAGGCCTGATTATATGCTTGATTTTTTTTTTTTGAAAGCATTACGTTAAGAGAAAGTATTTTTGCTCCAACGTGAAAATAAATTGGAATATGCGACAAAGACGTATTTTCGAAACTAAGATGTTTTGGAAGTATGCTCATTGACGTATGTGTCACTACGATGAAATATTAAAGAAGATATTCTAAAACTAGGCTAGGATTTCAGTTTTTTTTTGTTTTGTCTTTCTTTATGAACAGTTAGAACCAATCAGGCAGACTTGAGCCAGTGTTATATCGTCAATTAACGTATCGCGGCCTCAACTATCCTAAGACTAGAAGTAGAGATAGCAGGATAAGTTGTGAGTGTCGCGACAGAAGACAGAAGATGTACCAGGGATAAAGGTTCATGAACGAGACAGAGATGTCGCATGTCGTATGTCGCAACTACACGTGACAACACTAAGCCTGTATAATCATCACATTTCCATATCTCTGCTAACAGAACGTGACCTTGGCACTTGTTTGAAGGTCAACATACTTGCAAGGCTGCAAGACTAGGAAGACGCAACAACATGTTAGCTATACCTGCTTCAATATACAGTACATACTACCGCAACGACTTGTGAGGAGTGGTACGACTGAAGTTGACAAAATTCAAGTCATAAGCTATTCGTTGTAGTAGGCGGCACCCTTAAGACAAGTCCTCACTCGGCGCATGGACGGTGTTGTAGTCTAATATGCGTATTATTTTAACACCAAACCGCTTAACTTATATTTGGTGTATATGACCATACACTTAAAAATACGCTTCTATAATTTTAGAAACTCAACACGCCTATGAGAAACATGATTTTCGGACCATCAAAACGGCTTTCTTTCAGTTGTAACACTGAAAATGCCATATACATGCGTTGAAAGACTGCATTTTTGAGTGATTTTTAAAGCAACCTAAATCACATACATACGTTACATTGTAAATCAAACATTCAAAAATGTATGCATATGTTTCACTTTTACATAGACATGTAATATATTGTGTTATTTATGGTTTCTCACACTTCTCTCTATTTGCTAGGCTTCCAAAAGCAGCTTCACATTCGTGTGGCCAATTTTATTTCTTATATTCTTCATGCAGTGGTTTGCAGGACCACACACAGATTTTTTTTCGTAGACGACAAGAACCTAGAGAATTATTTTCATAACTTTATATTTCAGTTTCATAGGCTTGAATACTATGTTACGTTGCATGTGACATTGAGCTGTAGTAACTATTACTTCCTAATACACCAATGAAAAATGTTACGTGGTCACGCAATAGGGAAAGTTGTAAACACCCCCTTCCCAAAAAACAACCGGAGTGGTGCAGGGACCATCCACTGAAAAACTTCAATATTTTTAGGTGCAAAATGGGGCTATTTAAGAAGTTTCAGTAAGGTATTGGGAAATGGACCACATTTCATTTTCTACCGAGTGAAGGTTATAACATTTCGTGATTGGTGGAGGGGAAGGGCTCAGATTTTATACAAGCTAGAGGTGCTAAACGTATGCAAACACAGCAACTTCATATGAAGAGGGTGGGGGAACCACTGACCTTCATTTGACGCGGAGAGAGACATAGTATCGTTATGTGTCTTCTCTGGACACATCAGTTTTGAACAGCGGGTAAATATGAGCAATGAGCAGCGAGTATGGAAAAAGCTGACGATCGTCCGAAGTTTGTACAAAACACGAATTTATATCTGTACGATCAGGATCGTACTATTGGTAATGCTGGCCGACATGCAGGTAGGGCTGTGGCAACAGGGCAGCGAGGACTAGGGCCAGCTCCTCAAGTAAATATAGGGATTTCCGTCCCCTCATATTACCATTTACGTACTCACATTTACATTTCACAATGACACTGGTTTGTTTGAAATCCTTCTCACTCAGAGAAAAGTTGACACGCCCATGGGAGCAAGGGACTCGTGACTATCAG
>PNEQ01073872.1:14908-36671 GCA_003012365.1 Medauroidea extradentata
TATATATATATATATATATATATATATATATATATATATATATATATATATATATATATAAATTATCAGGTAAACAAATGTGGGTTAACCAGTTTGTTAGAAAGGTTCAAGAAATAAGCAGCCAAGCAGCTGAAGCACCAGGTATGCACCCATCTAAACAGAAGTCGCTAGACGTCTGCTAAGTCTGTGTTCGCGCGCATACAGTAAATAACTGTTATGGGAAATATAGTATGTTCCCACTAAAAATATCGAAGCTTCTTCCTACGAATCACATGTTTGGATAAATATGGTGGTTAAGCGCTTTGGCGTTCCGTCTCGTAATGGTATAGGAGGAAAATACATAATGAAATCTATAGTTCGTTACTTTGGCTTTAGACATGTTTTATTTTCACAATAAATGGCAATATAGCACTTTAGTAAGTCCCCTCTTGCGCGCCACACATATATTATCTTGTCACTACTGTTCTGACCTGCGTATTATTGGTCCAGGTTACAATACTGAGCAGTACAAACATGATTCTATGTTTACTTGACTTC
The DNA here is from genome assembly GCA_003012365.1 of Medauroidea extradentata. Lineage (NCBI taxonomy): Eukaryota > Metazoa > Arthropoda > Insecta > Phasmatodea > Phasmatidae > Medauroidea > Medauroidea extradentata. Next base: position 15,446 of record PNEQ01073872.1, read on the forward strand.
AAACATACATGAAATAATACCTGGTCGTGGAGCGCAAGAGTGGACTATCTCCGTACAGTGTTGCCAAATTGTGCACATAAAATGTTGTACATTATTTCGCAACTAACATTTTCGTCTTCAATTAACCCTAGGACTCGCGTGGCGTGGCGTTTGTTTCTGAACATCCTGTATAATGTAGTTGCAGATATAATGAGCGTGTTGTTGGACTACACTCAACACCTAGCATCGCCTCTAAGCTCGGCTGGTGTCTGTCTTAGCCTTGAAGACGTCTTAGGTAACACGCGGCAAGTTTGCTATAGCTAGGTGTGAAGTGCAACTATGTATGCTGTGGAGATAATTGGTCTGCAAACTGCACTTTCTGCAGTATCACACAAACACTATGCGCACACACTTGTCACTCGAGTCAACAGCTGAAGACCACTTCACCACATATCCAAACTACACCCAAAGAAATGACATCCTGTAAAGACTCTTAACGCTACAGGTTCTTGGGTTAGTTTTGTCAGCGATTAAGAGTACCATATACCTGCTTAAAATGTCTGCGTTGCGTGCGTGGTAACTGCGGAGCGAAAATAACCTCTACGCTCGACTTGAGATATATCGGCTCTGTTCGCACTCGCAGCGCGCTCAACTGCCGTGCAATTTTCCGTGGAGATATTCTTTCCTATAGGACTTGAGGCTAGTGTGAAGTATAGACCAATGGACGCATCTCATTTTGCACTTTACGAAATCAGGTCATATTTCAGGAGCTACAACAGTAAAAAAAATATGTTTGTAACAAACGTGCTGAATATTGAAAAATTAAGTGTAGTTCCAAGTGTGTTTTCTATTCCAAAGTAACCGCAACAGCAATAATTGTTGTGATTTTGCGTAAATAAAGAATACGGTACAGCACCGTCCATGTGCCAGGTAGGTGCTGGACCAGCGCGCGGCGTGTTCAGAGATACGTTTATTCTCTGAGACCAGTAAACGTGCGTCCTCAATGCTTGTCTACGAACATAATATATACATCAGAATAATTGTGAATATCACTTTTAAGATACTACGCACATTGGAAGCATTATTTTAGAGCCCTCAAACTATGTCAAAACTGGCTTTTACAAACGTTTCTCAAGACAGATCCCGGATTTGTCCAAAATTGAATTCTATAATTGCATTGGACTTTGCTACGAGCGTTCAGTAAAATGACAGGATCACTTCTGAAAGTTACACGGTATAAACGTTATGGTGAGAACATTGCGAGTTCGTTTACGATGTTGGGCGTAGAGGCGATATCACAATGCATGTGTCGGCTGTCGTCACTGGTAGTCCCGTATGAAATTACGCCTTACGTCCTTCACAAGGTGGCCGCTGTAAAAAATACGTTTCGTCAAGTTGTGTATAACCGTTCCTATCTACCAGGTGTCGACGAGACATAAATGCTTGTAAGGCCATGATCTTTCATTGATTTCAAATAATTGCAAATAACTCGAATATTGTTTTGAAAAAGTTAAGACTGTGTACAGTCACACGGTAAACAATTTGGCCAGAGCTCTTTTTTTTAAATAATGTACCGTTTGCTAAAAAAAATTATTTTTCCTCATTTTGGCTTACTTTGACAACTAAATATGTGACATTTTAGGGGCAAAAATCTAAAAATCCGTTTGGTGTATTGCAACAGAACAATTCAGACACAAGCGATGATATATACGTGTTAAAACTGTAAGAACTAAATATTTTATATATATATATATATATATATATATATATATATATATAGGCCTATATATATATATTAATTTGCGTTAAAAAAATTCCAAACCACTACAAATGAGCGAGGCCTTAAATTAAAACATTAACGACGTTATAATGTTTGAGGTCAGCAGCTGAAAGTGTGACAAAGACACGGCTACAATAGAAAAGTCCACATCAGTTCAGTGCCTTGTGCGTAAAAGCTATACTGTGATAGACGGGCGTGCCTTACTAGCCCTTACTACTCCAATGTACCTAGCCATAGGATATAACATCTCTCTAGATATACTGTATTATCACACTCACATAGGTCTGCTTGTAAACCCACGAAACATCTGGTATACAGGAAGTGTTAACATAAAACATGGAGATAATGAAAACAACAACAATCTATTCATGCAGTCCACATACCTACATACATTTTGTTAAATATGATTTCAGGTCTATGTTGCTTCATAAGTACACCATAGGGACCGCGGTCGTCACAGTGGCTAAAATGCTCGCCTCCCATCAAGTCTATACGGGTTTCTATTCGAGACGGAGTACATTCTTAATATAAGCACGTGAAAAACGTGGCGGACGTTGCCAGCGAGTTTTATCGGGGTACTCCCGTTTACCCACCTTACACATTCTGTCGTTCCACAATTTTAGGGCGTCACTTGAAGTCGTTCTCCAGGGCTTAGCAGACACTTACAAGAGACCAATCATAAGTCTGTTCTCTGGTTCCCTCGCGTACGTTCATATTACACTAGCCACTTATCACACAATACATACATTAAGTCCGACCAGTGCGAACAAGAGCCTCCCCCCCCCTCCCTCCTTCTAAATATTCCCGAATACGACGTACATCCATGCGTACGTACGTGATAGTTCAAACATATTTAGAATATTTCTTCGAAACGGATATATTGTGCGACACTCACCTCTGATCATACTTACGAGACTTACTAATTTGTTATTGGTGATTTTGCGAGAGTAAATAAAAGTCAGCCACGCCTATTTTTGATTGATAGCAAGCCGTCGCTGTCCTCTCCCGGCGTGGATTTATTGAAAACTTTCTCTCGCGTTGCCCCTGTTTGGCGCCAAAACTCCCGCCGCTTGTTCTGCAGGCTTTGGTTCCCTGGGCCAATCAGGAGCCAGCTTTTCAAAACAGCCCCGCCCCTCGAGGACAGTAAATTCTTGCCATTGCCGCAATTATTTCATTTTCATGTTAATTTTCCTTCATTACACTTGACAATAATTATCCCTGAGTCTCCTTAATCCTAAACTTCCTTATATACTACTTATTATTATAATTGAACACTTGCATCTTTATTTCTAGAGGCTCCCCTCTCCTCCAACATCTAAGGGGTGTACAAGTGGGGTGGAAGTGAGGAGCCAGGTTGCCGTCCAGAAGCTGCGCCTGTTCTCTCTATTAAGACGAAATATACACATTTTAGTTTTATTAACATATAAACAATAACATTGATTATTGCTTTCTCTGTATAGTTCCACCAGCTTCGTGACATGATGCCGAGGAGACTGAATGGTCGCTTGACCGGTTTGTTTTGATATATAGAAAATATATTAATTAATTACTATTGCTGCTGATTCATTGTAATGGCAATCACTGTGCGCGTCACTATTGTAATGAAATTATTAAATTTTACCACAAAACGGTTATTGCGTAAATAGGTATAAAAACCTTAATAATTACAATAACTGAAAAATAAGTAAACAAAATGATCCGGAACGGTTTTAATTGATACCACATACATTACAGGTGCAAATACTTCGTATCAGAATAAATTTATAGTAGGCCTATTTGGAAAGTAGGACTAGCTTCATTGATGACAGGTTTGTTCCAATTTTTAAAAAATGAAACTCCAGTAACTTACTGGATAATATAACGATTCTTAGAAATAAAGCAAATAATAACTAACAAATGTAATTATCTTCATATAGGTTCCCAGTAAACATCCGACTTTCTTTTTAGTTTTTCAAAAATTTAAAGGCAAGAATGTCCTAAGTTTTGCAGATTCCAATATGTAGACTACTACTCCATAAGAAGCCTCCCCACGTGCTCTTCAAACGCGCTGCAGCGAGCTACGGCCATTCTGTTTTTGACGAAACTAAGCTTATTTAACGCACATTATATCTGTATGTCTACGAAAATAACACACACTTAAACTATGTCGCAATAGTTTTAAAAATTCGGCACGTTTATTAAAAACATTATTTTCAGGCCCCTCAAAATGGACAAAAATGGCTCTTTCAGGCTGCCATTTCTGGTAAAGTAGTAATCGGATTCGAAAAACACAACTGTAGAATCAAGCATCAGACCTTGAACTGCGCTGTCAATAAATAAAATAATGTCATTGCTTAAAGTGCCATACGAAAAAGGATAAAAGTAAAACACTGCACACCAGGTGAGTGGCTTGCGTGGAGAGGCGATAATACATTGCATACGTGGGTTAGTAGCAACCTTACCGCTCCTGCCTCACACACAGAAACATGGCTGTGCATGAACAGTTGCAGCGTGTTAGGAGCAATTTTAAAGAAATTCTAATAAACGTCTGTTTGATATATTTACCTATGAAAAGGAAGCACATTTAAAACTATACTGCTTGACAAACCTAAGAGTAGCCCCGGGTAGGGGAGGCAAGAGCGCTAGTGTTTCGAGGTCGCCATGTGAAGGCAGTGGAGGGGAATGTCTTGGAGCCCTCCCTGTACACATCATTCATATTCAGGGTGGCTAGCAAAACCTTTAAAAAAAATTCCCTGGCTTTTCCAGGTCAGCTGCTCTTATTTCCCTGACCAATAAAATATCAATAAAATTAACCAGGTTGTATCATCGCGACAATTTTTTTTCGGGTAAATATTAAGAATTGGTACTCATCGTGTACCGACCAAACTATTTACTTTAGACACATAGTTTATTAATGTAACATTTGTTTAGCGACGTTATAAGTAGTGCTACGTAAAACTACTTTTTGGTAAGGGGGGTTGATCCCTGTCAGATCGGTTTTACGTTTTTTCTTATAAATCAGGGAATACACATATTGTTTTGCTTTTTTCACGCTGACAAGGCATAGTTTATTGTTTCATTCACTTTTTGGAATCAATATGGCATTGTTTCTGTTAATGTTGCGTCCTCTGTAGTCGCTCCCGTAAATAAATCAATTTTTCATTTTCAGCTGTTTCCCGTTGCAATATAATGAATATATTATGGTTCCAGCAATTACAGAAAATCTATTAAGTTTGTATATATGCCTTGTCATGACAAAAATTTTGATACATCGACTGGAATAGAAGTTATCGAGAAAAAACCGATAAATCCAAGGTGGTAGGGATCAATACCCTTTAAAGGTTAGGTAACAAAATTTTTATGTAGTACTACTACTAATGTCTCTAAAAGCCTTACGTAAAATTTTTTGTTAGGTTACCTAGTTTACGTTAGGGAACTTTACCTGACCTAACTATATGTTTGTAGCCTAATTTAATTTAAACTAACATAACCTAACTCAAACTAACCTAACGAAAAATTACGTAGTACTTATAACGTCTATATATAGTTTGGCCAGGGCCAGTACGATGAGTAGTGATACTTAATATTTTCCTTTTTTGTGAAGCTGAATACTACTTACCAACATAACTTCACCTTGCACAAATTCTATCACAGCATATCTTCAGTATTTATTTATATAGCAACAAAGTCCTAGGAATATTTAAATACAACAATTTTCACTTATGTCAATTCACTTTCCACTTTTAAAATGCTGTGGTTGTGAAGTTACGGAGAGAAAAGCTCTCGATACCAGAATTAAAAGCATTTAATATGTGGCCTAAAACAGACGTGTAATACCTAGTCACTACACCATCACTCTTTGAATCCAAAAAACATACTGTAATGTGCACCTGTTGTTTTTGAGAAACTTTGCTCGATGATTCGTAGAAACAAACCAGGCTACAACTTTCTTCCCCTCTAGTATTTAACTCATTTCATCCATGAAATACGACGCAAGGCCAAATGTGATGTAAAAACCTTTCTTATCTCGCTGTAACTAAAGTTTCTTTGCTATGACACTAATCTGGAAAAATTTTTGTTGCACAAGGTACAGATTAAAAAAAACCATCTAGGTCTACCTTCACAGTTTAAAACTCCCAGCCTACTTCGTGTTTTTAGCATTCAATGTGGATCATAACGGAACCCCGGCCCGTGTTGCTTAAAGAAAAATGAACATTGCACGAATTGCACCTTACAGAGATATCTCCAGGATCTTCGCGATTAATTTAATAGTAGTAGGATCGGTTAACCAATACAGTCTCTTTCTTCCTGTCATTACTATTTTTCCTAAATTAATTACGTTGTGGAAATAACATAACACTCACTGAACATACATTTCCACATACTTTTAATGCACTTTATCATTTTCATAAACACACAAGAGATCACGTTATGCTGTAACTGTTTAACACACGTTTGTCACTGCACGGGCCAAAAAGTACAGGCGTGTTCCTCCATTACGCGGTACGATAGATAAAATACAATTTAAATGTAACTCCAAGGACTTCAGACATGTTCAAAAGATATTAATTCTCGCACCAACCAAAGAAAATAAATTCGCGCCACGGCAAGTAAACAATAAACAACCGACAACGATTACGAACGTTATCAGCACGGCGCATGGTAAGAACCAAAGCGAACTGAGAATCCTATGTTGCCAAGTCCACGCCTTCAATTTCTACTACGAACTTTTGAGGGAAAACACCACAACAGTTTAAAACCCACTTTATTAAGTTCAATAAAATTTACGACATTTTGCAAATAATACGCAAGAAACACCACGAGAGCACGGCTATTCTAAGACCGTGCACAAGAGAGTAATTTTTTACCACTGTGGAAACTTGAAAACATCACAACACATTGTCAGGGAAACCATTGGTCTAGCAACACTGGCGGGAACCACTGAAAATTCTGGTACAAAACGTCAAAATAATCGTATTTGAGACGAAAAACTGGTACCACGTATCAAATCCTCTGTTACACACAACTACAATATCGGTACGGAAATTTATTATAGAACTTAAAAATTGGTATATGTGCCAAGAAAATGGTACATTTTGTTCGCAGAAATGTTCATTTACTAAATTTTGAAATTCCAGATTTTTTTAGAGTATTCCCTGACTTCTCCAGACGTCTTAAATTCCCTGAATTTTCCCGGTCGCTCGCCACCCTGATATTGTAAGTGACCATATGTAGTAGGCCCGTGCAATATACCTTGTAGGTGTGCGGGGCAAAACAACAACTATCTACACACGGGTTGTCACTTTTCAGTTGACGAGACTGTACGCAGTGCATGACACCACTGCCATGCTACTTGCTCGCTATTGGCTGGGAGTGTGTAGCGGGACACACGAGTGCAGGAAGGCGAGATGTGTCAGAGAGGGGGACGACTGTAGTTCACATATTTTCCGAGGACACACTTAGGGTTGTCGAGCAGTAAGCTGTCGTAACGTCAAACGCTACATTTTTCTACAGCGCCAAATACTGCAAGTTTGTCGCGATACATGTCAACAAGACTTGAGTTGTGGAGCTTTGTAGTTCTGGAGCAGAATGCGGAGCCTGCAGGCGATGAGACAGAAGGCCGTGTGCAAACAAGCAGCAAGTCGCCCCCGGGAACTGAGCGGCAGAGAACAACAACGCGCTCAGAGAATACGTCTAGTCAGAGAGACAACATAACATTCATATTTGCCCAGGGCTACTCCTCGTACACTCGCAACAACAGCTCGTGGCAACTCACCCTTACGCTACCTTCGCAAAGGGTTGGATCATGTTCCTCTGATATAAAGGACAATCTGTCATTTATAGTTAATTAATTAAATATAGGGGAAGAGAAGGGGGTTTTACCAGAGCACCAGAGTATCGTACCCCTGGATGACCGTAGGCATCTGCTTGCTCTGGAAGATATGAACTGAGGCTCTGCAATGGAGAGGCGCCGGAATGAGAGAGAGAAAAAGGGGGGGGGGAGGAGATTCCCGCATGCGAATATCTTGGGTCGTGACCTCGCCGATGGTCGAACTCAGGCGGCCTACCCACTCCATCCACCGCCACAGCTTCTTACGTGTACAAATAACATGTGGATTACGTACTGTACATAGCGCAAGGGACAAAATAGTTATCCAATTTTTATAAAACACAGACATCAGCCTCACTTATTCGGGTTCGTACAAACTCAACACAGAGAGAGAAATAATGTGCCGTGTGAACGTATCGCAGTCCATACTCGTAAAGTTCTGACGCGCCAATGTTGTGTTAAATTATTTGCCGTTCAATGACCTCGCTGGCATAGAGTCGCGGATAGCAGGTGAACTTCAATATTGTGTTCCAGTCAGCTGTGATTATTATCTTTCTGACCAAACTACTAAACGCGTATTACACGTGCGTATGGCCTACTAACAAAACGTGCTGTGAACTATGCCGCTTTAAGTTTAAAAATTCCCCACCCTCGTTACAAACATTACTCTATAGAGCACATCAGAATACAACAAAAAATATTTTTATGACTATTGTAAGTTACATAGGAAATATAACCAACCGTATTCTAAAATATAACGATAGAAACGTGTGTTCAGCTTTACACTGTTAACTCCTACATCGCCCGAGTTTCCGCAGGATAAACAACGTAAAACACTACTTCACACCAGTTGAGTGGTTTACTCGTTGAGGTGACATTGCATTACATACGCCTATCTGCGGGACCCTTGACATATCCCCTCCCCCCATCCTGGCCTCCACACAGCCTATCAAGAGAGACTTCGTCAGTATATCGTGACATATTTCCGTACTCTTGTACACTTTTCGTTGTGAATTTTCCGCTTCATGAGCTGTGTGCATCTTACAAAATCGGATGTAGGACTAGAGACTTATACGCAGCAACGGCCAGGACAGTCAGCAAACTCACTCATTGGCTGACAGTGTGCAGGAGTTGGTCTGATAGTTCGTGTGCCTGAAGACGGAGAGAGGAACCAGTTCCTGAAACACAGCATGTGTTGTCAGAGCCTAATTGGTATTATTATTTGTGCAATAGTTGTGTTGTCTTGTCTACAACCATCTCTGTCTCGTGTGTGTACTTGTGTTGTCCTCGTTATATTTGTCCACTAACAGCGTCTTCCCTATACACCTTGTTTTCATATTTGGTTTCCCTACTTCGGAATTACTGATTGCAGCTATTTCTGGCTTCACTGGATTTGTTTTTATGTTTTTGAAAATTCAGCATTTTTCACAGAAACGTGATTTTTAAGCCTCTTAAAATTGCTATAAATACTTTTTTTAAACTACTGTAATTCAAAATACCACCTGAATTCGTAAAGTGCAAAGCGAGAGGCATGAGTTGGCCTTTACTTCACACTATCTAATATTAGAATTATAGGGTCTTCGCTTAAAGTCCTATATGAAACGACTAGAAGAAAAACCTTGCACGCCAGTTTGACGTGCCGTGAATAGAGGCGATATGCTTCCTGTCGAGCGTGGTACACTGGCCCTTATTGCTACGATGTTCCCACGAGTCAAACACGGCTGAGCAATCGTGTATTCTTCTCAGAGAAAACTCCCTCCATGAGACATTCAGTGGAGACCTTATCACTTTAAGACGCAATATTTAAGACACAGGTGTGTATTTAAGTCGCCAGTTGTTAATCTTGTGCATAGAGGCGATAAGGCACGTGGAGCACCAGTAACAGTCAACCTTACAGCCAGCTACTGATCGCTCGCGGTCGTTATAGTACAATAACCCACCAGTTACACGTATAACAGTGTTTATTACGTGTGTCAACAAAGCATTGTACTACAGACGACACGGTGTATTTATCTCATTTGCCTGCAGGAGACAGAGCCAATGTCCTTAAATGTGTTTTTTTTAAATCCATTTTTACTCATTTTCTGCAGTGACATATCGATAGAAATAAAGTTAAAGGAGAGATCTACAGATAACATATTCTCACCTTTCGAGAAAAGAAACAATGTTCCCGGACCTAACACATGGGTGTACGGAACACAGTTACCTTGTATTTTTCAACATTTTCAAATTAAATCTATTCTGTGCAAACATTTTACTGTCATTCACTTGAATGAATGAGCTGCAACATTAGAATGGATAGAGTATAGTGTCAGGATTACCCTGGACGACTTGGGAGCGTGGCTACACGAGGAGACAGTGGGCGGAGCTAAGTGTCGCTCATCAGTCAACCTGTCATTGGTCGCCTCAATGGAATTAACTGCCCGGCGTGTCGTCCAATTGCGACGCTAAGACATGTGGCGCTGTGCTGTCATTTATGTGGACGCCGACCCGTTACCACAACTTGAAGACTAAGTTCCAAGAATGGCGCGACCTAAATATTGCGTCTAAATATAACATGCAGGCCCATTAGAGAGGCGCTTCACTCTACAGCTCTGCGCTGTAGGGAAAGTAAGACGATTAGCATTCGAAACATTCGGAAATTTTATATCTATTTGAAGTATTGCAATACAAAAGTATTATATCGAACGCGAAAATTCTATAGCGAATAAAAATAATAGTGTTCCAGATTGAACATTTTGAGGAAATGTAATAACCTAGAAGTACTGAAGAAGAAAATGCGAAGCCAAACCTGAACGAGGCCCAGGAGGACTATACTCAGCGCGTGAACATTGTTTTAGTGTGCGAAGTTTATTCCTGTCTGAGCGGAAACACCTAACTTAGGCCCAGTGTGCTTATTTTCGAAAAATAACACACAGCTGTAGCTATACTTTGGTCGTTCTAAAACTTTAGCACGCATTTTAAAACATAATTTAGAAATCCCCCAAAATAGCAAAAAACTGTTTTTTTTTTTTGGACTGATGTGACTACAAAAATACCGCCTGGATTAGTAAAACATCGTCGTAAACATGCGTCGGACTTGACTAGAAACTTGCGGTACCACAAATACTATTGTAGGGTTGTCGCTTAGGTGGAGTCCTCTACAGGCGCATGGACGGCGTTGCAGCGTATCTTGCGTATTCTTTTTTACATGAAACCGCTTAACTTATTCATGTTACGTTTATTTACGAAAATAACACACTTAAAACGATGCTTCCATGTTTTTAAAAATGCTGTATGTTTGTTAGAAACATGATATGCGGGCCTCTCAAAATAGTTAAAAACGAGTTTTTCGACTGCTGTAACTCCGAAAATATTACCTGAATTCATTAAGTTTAAGGCGCGAGGCATGCGTTGGTCTTTACTTCAAACTATCAAAAATAATATATCAGGGTCACCGCTTAAAGTCCCATAGATAAAAGACTACAACTGAAACCTTGTACGTCAGTTTGGCGCGCCGCGAATATAAGCGAAGAGGTTGCCGTCAAGAGTGGGGAGATGAACCGCGCATCAAACACGGAAAACTACATCCGGTGCAGACATTTGTTTTTCTTATCCTAGGGTTCTTTTCCGGTAAAAAGGGGGATTGATCACTATCATTTCGGAATTATCAATTTTAAATTACTCACGGTAGCTTTTGTTTTTGTGGAAAAGGAATAGCCTAGATTAAAACGTAAAAGAGTTTCTTAAAACTCTGTATGTTAGAATCTTACTATCGTTATTATTTTGTAACAGAAACAGCTGTCAAAAGTTATCTTACGTGTGCGACTAAAACACGTAACTAGTACCATATTTTATGACACCCTGTCTGTACTACTCTCTAATCTCTGGACGGCTGTAATTCACATGTTTTCCGAGGACACAATACTGGAACTAAAATATAACATGTACTGTTGACGATCAAAGCATTGCATGTCATTTCCCCGCTTAATGTAGTCTGAAAATGCCGGGTTTAGCAACCGTTGCATGTAATACATTATCACCCTTGTTGCTGCCTAGCGGCAAAGCTCTACCGTTCCTTTTCCCGTTGAGAAAACTGAATGATATGTATCTAATAAACGTAGCCTACTATCTGTCGTATCTGATAAATAACAAGAGTCCTGAGTTTAAACTGATCGCCTAACACCCGGGACCTGGAGAACTTTGACAAATGAATACGGCTGTCTAACATATTTAGTGCTTCAAACGACGTGTCGCAAAAGTCAATTATTTGTGATACAATACTTGTGCGGCGTGACACGGTACTTTCCGTATTCTGTTTTACAATAAACTGCTAAACCTATCCGGCTATTTCCAATTGTTTTATTTATTTAAATAAATGAAACTTCAAACCATGCTTATATTTTGTAAAACACAGCACGCTTATTAAAAACCTTGAATTTTAGCGCCTCAAAATGCCACGAAACAGCTCTTTCCGAGAAACAGTCCTATGACATAAAACAAAGACTGTACGTCACAATTTACTGATAATAAATACTGTGTTGTTAATAAGGTCACTGCTTCAAGGCTCACAGAAGAAAGTCTACTGCGATGAGGAAATAGGCCTACCGTACGTAGGTATAGTTCTCTCAGCCTCAAATAACTGCAGTAACATTTGACAGCTACTTGGCGCCATTGCTGTTCATATTTGTAATAACTTGTCACGAAGCAGAGTCAATTCATGGTACAAGTGAAGAAATATACATCTCAGGTTACGGTAATTTTAGAACTAAACATAATGACTTGAACAGGTCGTGCTCTCAGAACTGTCGACTTGTACTCGCGTTATACGAAGCACATTATATTACTATCAACGCACGCACCAGTCTCGCACGTATAGTTTATCCTTCTACTGCCTCCAGCGGATAAAAAAGCGAACCTCGAGGAATATTCTGAACTACAAGCAACAACGAATTAGCAGAAACTATAAGGGCGATATTGACGCGTGCGCATTGTGTGTGTTTTCTCAGACAGTAGGGATTTGACCACACATTTCAGTGATACTCTTACAACTGCACGACATTGTTTAGTTCTAACTTAGAAAAATGCTAGTTTTAAAATCCATACTTTCCTGTTTCTACTGTTCCGCCATTATTATTTGAAACTTGAACGACAGCAAATATCGAAACTCAATGTGGTAGTATAGTTTAAAGTGGTTTCCAACATGTCGGCTAATTTATTAAGAACTACAAATACTATGGTTTAAGTTATCATTTAACTAACGACATTTTTGTAACCAGACTTATAAGTCGAAACCGTATAATTTATTGTCTTGAAAAAATTAGCTATAGAAAACTGCCAAGACGATTTACGATGAGATCCGCGGTGGCCGAGTGGTCAGACCTCTCGCCTCCCACCAAGGCGATCCGGGTTCGATTCCCGGCGGGGTTGGTCCCCAGATTTCCACACGTGGGAATCGTGCCGGACGATGCCGTTGGTCGGCGGGTTTTCTTATGGATCTCCCGTTTACCTCGCCCCCTCACTCCGGCGCCGCTCCATACTCGCCTCATATCACCCCTCACCATCGCTGAAGTCCTCGATGTTGAGCGCTGACCAAAATCTCTCACTCACTCACAGAGATGTGATGCTTACGTTTAGGCTTCAAACATAATTATCGCAGAAACAAGTAAGTATGTTCTCAACTACGTAACCATGTTGGTGCGTGTGACGTATTGGGTGTGTTAGACGCCGAGAGCGATAAGGACGACACAGCCCGCGCATCAATGAACTAGTCTGCAGTCTTCTCGCCGATAACTATATATATGAGACATCAGTGGTCACCTTATCGTTTTATAACGTAATATTAAATATATAGTAGTACATAACTGTATCTCTTAAAAGACAATGCACAAATATTTCCGTACTTGAGCGTAAACACATGTAATTTCAGTCGCTAGAAAATATGCTTTAAAATAGGCGGAGAACAAGAAATGGGTATGACCGTAAGCAATAAACTAATGCTATTTCTGAGCAGCCACCACCGAGCATATACGCTTTGAGCATTTATTAAATAATAGTATAGCGGCCGAGACACTGCACACTTAGATATATTAACTTTAAACAAAATAATTGAAATGTAGATGTTTCTGCATGACGATATTAAAAAACTACAAAACAGCAATCCTAGGTAACCACTATTACCAACTTCACGAGCATATATTTTGCTAGAGTGTCGCATTCGTATATAGCATCTTCTTGTTCCACAATCAGCTGCAACTGTGGCGTCAGATTGAGCCTCAGAAACGACTCAGTGGGAAAAAATGTTGCTAGAAAAGTTGGCAAAACTTATGCATAGGACATGTTTTTCTTTGCATAATGACTTCCGTACCACGCAATTACTCAACCACTATCATTTGAGATGAGTTTTGTCTTCGTTGAAGTGTTTCACAAAATACACGTATGTATGGTGTGTTTGTAGCGCACTGCAGTGGTATTCAATCTCTAGACAGGCGACGTGTCAGTTGTGCGACGTAGGTAACATACGTTGTGATGTGAGAGTAACAAACAGCCGCAGTGTAGCATCGCTGTAGCTTATTATAAGCTAACAATACCCAGTCAGTCGCGGTACAAAATGCTTAGTGTACACTCTATGTATCTAAATCTTCCAGCATCATAACTTCATCAATGTGTTCTGAGCAGAACACACTCATACATTTTTATAAGTCGTGCAAAGTTCTTAATGAACACAGGTTAGTTTTCCGTGCCCGCAATGTCATCGAGAACACTGGAAATACGAGAGTTATTTTTTTCCCAACCTCCGACCGGGTGTAATAAAAAAAACGGGAATTAATTGGAAAATTATTTTGAAGGCAAAAGAAACGTACATCTTTACACTAGTTTTCCACATAATCACAGTGCAGATTGAGACATTCGTCGTATCTATGCACCAGCTTGACGATATCCTCTGTAAAGAATAATGCCTTCTGCCTATTCAGCCTTGTCCCCTGAAATCTCTTGTTGTCATTACAGTATGCTCAATAATCAATACTCGTAAACGTACACGAATCGACACGTAGTGTTTACTTCCTTGCACCAACCATCTCAGTATCGGAAAGCATGGTGCATCGGTACGACAAATGCCTCAAATCTGCACGGTGATTATATGGAAAAGTAGTGTAAAGATGTACGTTTCTTTTACCATTAAAATAATTTCCCAATTCATTCCCGTTTTTTATTACAGCCGATCGGAGGTTGAAAAAAAACCCTCGTAATTTCCTGTAAACAATACGGCAGGCCTACTCTGACGGTGCAAACAAATGCTATTATTTGTTTATTGAAAATTGCACACACTCGTAGCCGAAGCATAAAAATTACAATCTCAGAATACATATTTTTCAACGTTTCGAACAAATATAGTATCTGAGATACGTAGGCCTAAGGCACAATATCTGACGTCGATATTACGTACATTTTAACACCGGAGTGAGGTAGGGCATAATAACGCGTCCCACAGGGAAAATATTTTGTGTTTAAGTTGTCCAAACCAGCTAAGTTACTTAGTATTGCTCTTGTTTACCTTTCCCATATTACCAACTTGCACACATAGGATGCTATGTTAAAAACTGCCGTTGGTAACATTACTATGCCTACGTCCTCTGTAGTACCGATACGGAAAATTGTGGTGCTACGCCATTCAATAATTCGTTACTTTATAAATAAATTCATCACTACACATTTATTTATGTTTATTCGATAATGAAATAAAATTTACATTAGGCCTATAGGCATAATTTGAAATAAATAAGACTGGGTAATCCCAAACTTTTTAAACGAATAATGAACATAACTGGTGCTTGTCGACTGGTTGGTTTACAATATTAAATATTTTAACTGACTAATTTGATATGACGTAGTTTATGCCAATATAGCAATTTGTTGTGTGCGTGTGTCACTTGTCTTGTACTACGTTATTTTCTTTGTATAGACCTACCTAGCTCTATACCTGTATCTTAGCCCAATCGGGAAATGTACTATTTTACAGGGTAAATACACTACAGTAAAATATATAGTAAAACTAACATAACAAATTGACTTCAATAACATACTAACCACGCAGAAAAAACGACTAGAAGGCTTAGCTTACATAACAAAAAATTCCCATGTTGCTGTCCCACAATATCTTACAACTAGACAGTCTAGTTCTAAGGGTAAGAATAATGACAAATTGTAGAGAAAAATAACACAATTTAACGTGTTCTTTAAAATACTTCCAAATTCCAACGAAGGGCTCGTTTTTAATCGCGTCTCGAGCGTTTTTTTGTAAATTAAAAAAGGACTTTTAAATTATGTTGTACACGTCGGCTTCCTTCCTACGTCTATTTGTAGATTATTTTGGCTGCAAGAAATTCAGCCGCGAAGCATTAGTCCGATATTTTTACCGCAACATCGTTAACTTGCTCGCTTACCTTGTATGTTTGTTTGGTGTAGATTATGCCATACATGTTGAACTAGCTTAGAACTGAACAGCAATGCGATGTCATTCCCTTTCTTGTTTAACTGTTCTCAACAAATTTTGCATGTTTCAAAATAGATTGAAAATTTTAACACTCGCAGGACTAAAAATAGGCCTAGGTCTTTTAAATAAAAAATTATACGGACCCTACCGCGTTTTTAAAACTGACGAAATAGTATATAATAATTTCTCCAGTGAAAATACTTGCGCAAGGTTAAAAGGGAAAACGTGGGACGCATGGAATAGATAAATGTAAAGATATAAGAGTGTAGCTGTCATACAGAAAACTCACAACAGTTGATATTTGCAGTGCAATCGATTCGTTACGTGACGTAGGCCTGGGTGAACGAATAGTCACTTTTTTTTTCACATGTCTCACGTTTTAATAAATTTTATAGGACTACGTATTTTCATAAGAAAAATTATTTTAAAATTGTAAGCGTGGCTTTGAAACACGGTAAACCTAAAATAGGCCTACACTTAATTTTATTCTAATAATTATTTTCATAAAGTTCAACATTTTCGATAGATTTTTCTCATAAACATAAATACCTTGGACTTTATATTTGTTTAAACCGACATCTTTCGCATTTATGGTGTTTACATTATGGTCATAGTTATCGCATTATGGTCTTTAGCTTAAGTCGCACATTTTTGTAACTAATGCTTAGGTGAAGGCCTACATTACATCCTGACAAATATTTTAAAATTCCAATTGCGGGGACGATATTATTGACAAGTAAGTTAATGCACTTTGCGGAAAACAGTCGAATGACAATCTATGTGCACGCAACACCGCGAAACCACGTGACAGCAGACGGTATAATTATTCACCAACGATGTGCTACCTCGTATGCACGTGCTTACCTACTTCTGTCTTTACAACTTGCACATTTACTTCATTACTAGAATTAAGTATTTAAACACGGCAAATATTAAGAATCACTATTCATCGTGTACCGGCCAAACTAAGCTATTGACTTTAGAGTTAGGCTATATCTTAGTATATTAGCGGAAATTTTTTCTATTAACGTTTCTACAAAGTTAGGTTACATTGGTTAGGGTAATTTAGGTTGGTTACGGTTATTTTACCATTAAGTTTTTCATTTTTCGTAAGGTTAGGTTAGGTTAGGTAACCTTACTAACCTAGAAAAATTTCCCTTTATGGACAATACCTCTAACTAAAATCAATAGTTTGGCCGGTAGCCCAATACTAGGAGTTGCCAATCTTCAGTTTCATATTTTCCATATGTGATACGCATTCATTTATCTGTATTAAGCCACTGCCTCCAACAAATGCGGGAAAGCACACGTCACCAATACCTTTGAAACTTTCGCCAAGTTTTTCCACGACCTGCTAAATACATAGGTGAAATGAATTAGGCGCGTTCACTTTCTGCAGCGAAGCAAGCACATTAGCCGTGTTGTGCGCTGCATGAACTTCTGCGCAGAAGACAAAGCTGGCACTTGGACAGGTTCGACAAACAATACGTCACACCTACGTGCGTCCACAGTCTGGAAATATTCATGCCAACCCACGCACAACAGACAAGAAATACACGGCCGGTCCTACGCAGCACCCGATGCTTCTCGGAGGACGAAGACCTCTGTTCAACACAGCCTTCGGGCAAATAACTGTCCCAGGTCTGGTTTTTTTATTCTCTCGCAAGCTCGGCTATTATCACAGCCGCTCAGCTGCACGTAGTGGGTTTAAAATATCCACTCAGCTGGCACCTCACAGCATCAGCTCGTCCACAATAGACGTAGCAACTAGCACAGCATAAGATAAACTGTCCGTACGCAATCGACATTTGCGTGCGTGAACACACACACAAAAGGAAACTTTTCTTACGAACTGGGGAAGATTAGCCGGGGGAAAAAACAGGTGTTTACTGTACGAAAATTCTAGAGGCTGTGGGTTTTATGGCATTCCGCACATATTGGACGGAATGAAATCGAACGTCTTGAAGTCTCTTATAAAAATTCCACTTTTTGACAGTTGCGTTGGCATTTCTTTTACAGCTGTTTAAACTGAATAAGTAGTGTTTTCCTCCGACACAAGTGATTTCTACACGAACACACTCGGCAGTTTATAGAAACTAAAAGTTATTTAACTGTAGAATGTGTGTGTACATTATAGTCTTAGGAACCGTCAAAATAATGGAATTCTTACGCGAGACACAAGTATTGACTTTGAACATGAGCGCAGGTATTCACTTTCTTACGCAATGTTAAGTTAGCGTCACGTGTATTGTGAACGCGGCAGAAGTGAAAGGACTCACCATGTGTGGACGTGAGAAATAGGCTGCTGGATGCTGCTTCTTCTTGTAGGAAGCACGGCGGATGTTATCTTCAACACACACGCACACACCACTGGCCCTCGCTCACGTATCTTCTTCTCTCGATACTGGCGAGCTGCAGGATCAAACACCACGCTGACAATAAGGTCACAGCACGAGTCACGAAAGTAAAAAAAAAACACACACCTTCTTCCCTGACCTTATTTCACACTCAAATGCCAGTTGGCGACGAACGTGAAGTACCTATACGAGGATAATCACGTCACACTTGTACAATATCTCGCCGTTATTTGTGTACCTACCGTAGTACTTTGTGAGTGTTAAATGACTGCTGCGAGCGGTGTCTACCCTTGAGCTCACTTTCAAAGCTGTTGGGCTCCACACGACACGACCTCTAGCTAGCAGACGACGTGTTTGACACGCACACGGTTCTCTCTCCACAGTAATCCACGCACCGTGCACGCAGGTGGACGTTCTCAACTTGCAGTCCCGCTGTTGGTTTCTTCAGCGCTACTCACACATATATACACAGTTCGTCACGTGTCTCGCATCGCACAGACCACACGCATCGCTGGCTCGACGCACGCAACTTGCGCGGACTACGTCCAATGGAACAGCACGTTCCCCGCCCGCACTTTGCCTAGTTTTGAATCAGACAAAACAATCGCCTGACACACTAACAACTTTTCTTGCTGCGAGCCTCTGCGCTCGGCTAACACCGGACGGAGCGGCGAACACGGCCGAACGTGCTGCTGCTGCCATCTGTGGTCGGTCTGTGTAACTATCAGAGACGGCGTTGTGCGCGCCGGTGATTCACTCGGTAAGAATGTTCCCCATTGTTGTGACGTATTTTGTTTATCGTCTTAAAATAGCTTTCCCAGTTTAATAAGTTGAAACTTGATGATTAAACTTTCTTCTTGATAATGAAACAATTAATTACAGTTATCCTTAACCTAGTACGAAAAACAACATTTGTCGGTAAATATGGTATCTACCTGTAATTAACAATTTATTACTCTACTTACTGAAGTTATTCATTGAAAGAAAATATACCTGATGCGTACTACTACTAAATAAATAGTTCAATTATATTTGAAGCATATCGCTTGTGAAGCAATACGAAAAACAAAATAACTCCAAAGTATTTGATAGTTATGTATTAGATTTGCATATTTTGATGGTTGGATTGGCCTAAAAGCTGATTGGCAGGGGGAAAGAGACAAATATACAAGAAGTCTTCTTCAAAAGATTTTTTTAGCAATTTTCGTAGCTAACCGGAAATTTGTTTATTTTGAAATAATTTTAATATTATTTGTATACTTGCTGTTTCTTCAGTTTTTATTTCTGACATTTTTATGTTGATTTAATTTAATAACTTTGAATTAAAACTTGAACTCTCATTTGAATTCATAAAATTTTACCTTAGAATTAAATTGAGTACACAGTGTTCACCAATGAGCTTTTTATTCTTAACATCTAGAAAACATAGCAGGTTTATTATGACTTTGTAATCTTTTGATCTTTCTTTTTGATTTTTAAATGCATGTATATGTGTGAATGTTTTGTAGTGCGTGTGAGCTTTTTCTGTGATAACATATTACACAGGTAAAATACAGAACACTGATAGAACCATCTACACAGAGAACATGTAATTAGAAATAGCAAAGAAGGAAAAATATAATTAAAATAAACATGAATTTAGCAGAAGATAGGTGCTATTCCCTACACTGTAAGGAAAATCAGTGAAAATTACCAGTAAGTAGGCTACTGCTCTCAACCAGATACAACAAAACATATTCACAGAACTCACAAAAGCTTAAATATGAAAAAATAATTGCAGAAAGTGTTGTTAAAGTTCTATTAAGAATATTAATCCGTAATTTAATCTTGCACGGCTATTACATTTAAATTTGCTCAGTCGGTAGAATTTAAGTCTCTAAAATTATCTCAGACCTCTGGTTAGGCTTAGGTTCTCCTCAATTAATTGCCAAAAAAAATTATAAAATTAATAAAACACTTTGAAACGTTAATAAATAATGTTTGAGTCTAAAGCAATACAATTTAAGACGTTTATACTGAAGACAGTTCATAGAACTTATAGTAAGGCTCGTAAGCGTCTGTCGTACGCGTCATCCCTCGTCGTCTTCAAGTTCACTTCAAACTAAATTGAAATTAACATAAAATTGCCTCTTCTGAACCTGGCAAACTTTTAAAACGACTTCTTGGACCTAGGATCCGCTCCAACAGATCCCTAAAAATGTACGATGACGGCAGGATCGGCGTCTCAGCAGAGAAGCCTGCCGTGGGACGACATGCCCTAGGAGCTTTCCAAGAAGTGACGCTAACTTAAAACAAATACAGTAGAGGATAATACCGGACACGGAGGCGTTTTTCTAGCGAAAACTGATAACAGCGCTCCATGCGGACCAGTGTACAAAATTGTTTGTTTACATGGGCGGGAATTAGTTTTTGTGAGTTTTTGGATGGTAAACATTTACGTTTTGTGTCATCGTTACTTGAAACATTTATGTTTATTGCGTGATGGAAAGAATGAAGATTCTAAATATGGTGTTGTTAATAGAATTTGAGCCATCGGTGGAAGTAAAAATTGAATAATGCTGCCTCGTTCAGAAGAAGCAATGTAAGTATAGTTTTTTATATTTACATTAAAACTGTTGCTTTTTATTCACGTTTGCTATTTTCTTGTATAGTTAAAACATGCTGGTTAATATATTAATTGCTCCGGAATAGCTCCAAATTCGTAGGTCCACGTACAATTATGCTGAGTGTATTGGTAAAGTAGGCCTACTGGTAGTTGGCCAAACACCTCAAAATGTAACCTTTAAATTCACATTTACGATACTAAAGCCGTGAAATAAATTTTGTCC
>PNEQ01073873.1:0-36568 GCA_003012365.1 Medauroidea extradentata
TGGTCCTAAACATACATAACATAAAATAACCATTAAACTTTAAAATCACAATTTAAAACCCTATTTGAACCTAGTTAACACTTATAGGACATGTAGAACAATATTAATTAAATCAATTAAAATATAATATCCCATTACCTAACTGTTCAAATGTTTCGTGCCTTAAACAGTAATATGCCGTGGTTTTCGACATATTACATCTTTCAGAATTTTATTTTAATAATATGCAACTAAAAATGTTTTACATTGTGAAAATGTTACACCGTTAAAGTTTAGTGATTTACCAGAATTCCGCATAGTTATAAAGCAATGAACTGGAAGTTAGCCAGTGCCCTCAAGAATAAGTGGACGGAAGCGTTCTCTTTACGTAAGATGCACGCAAACGGGAAAGGCGATAAATTGAACATAACACGTCTGTCTATCATCTCATGACCTCTAGGTGCGATGGACTAAACTAGCGTGCAATGTTTTTGTAGAACCCGTTGTCAATGGGACTTCAAGCGATGACCCTGTTGTTTTATTTGCGGAATGTTTAAGATAATGTTCAATGCAGGCTTCTATGGCACAGTTTTACGATAACGATCGATATTATCTCAACTACAGCGACGTGAAAAAGCCATTTTTAGCACTTTTTAGGAGCTGGGGAATCTTCTTGTTAGTTAGCAGACGGCATTTTTAAATTATAGCGACACAGTTTGAAGTGTTACTACTTTTCGTAGATAAACGCATTGGAAATATCTTCAATAGTTATACAAGGAAAAATACTTTCCGTGCCACGGTACAGCATGGCTCACGCGTCCGGTCCACTTACTCTAAATATCCTACGCCTCGATATTCATCCCCAAAGATACTACAAAGATTCCCATTATTCCCATAATCGGCAGTGCGATAGTAATCTTTATAGAGTGTTCAAATACCGTAAATGGACATGCACACTTTGAACGTTGTTTGAGAGCCATTCTTTAGAATTCCATAACTCTAACACATCGAGAAATTCTAATACTCTTCTAGCGGCCATAACTCCGCACTCCATTTGACGACCTTGGCAGGCGGCCACCTTAACAAATTATCTGAAACCAGCAGCCCTAAAGATGCGAGTATATTTCATGGGCATATTAAACGTACTGTATCCTACATGTGAGACACATTGAAAATACCAACTATTCCTAAAGTGATATTCATACAGACCTTACTAAACACAGTAAGAGGACAACGCGATTACAAGTGTTTCCATATTACTTTTAAGCAGCGAAAGTATATAACGATAAGATTGTCATACAACTACCAGGCATACTACAATTATTTCAAAATATTGAGCCATACGAATAATAAAAATACTACGAAATCGAAAGAATTAACTACTGACTATCAGTGACACTCACGGACAAAACTGCGCTATGATTCATATACAGTTATTCCTGTGACCTTGAGGGCTTGAGTAGAGAAAAAAATCAAAGATGCAGAGAGCGTGGCCAAGAATTTCTTACAGCTGTCAAACAATAAATTAATTTTTCGAGTATTCGCTACGTAGAAAATTACTTGTGAATTTAGATTTTTTTTTATAAATTGTGTTAGAACTGCGATAAATATTACGTCTTGAGTGAAACACGAACTCCATAGTCCGCGAGGCCAGAACTGATTGTCTCAGTTGGCGTTGCAACGGCGTATCTGAGAGATTATACTCGAAACAAGTCTTTGTTATTTTAGTTTTCTATTGAATGCTGTTCGATTTCATCCCTCATGTTGCTTTACACGATAAGATATTATACGCCGTACTGTTTTGGCATGATAGTAGTATTTGACAGGTTTTGTAAATGTAAATTTGCTGTTGAACATCTTAAATGATTGGCCAGTTCTACTCAATCAGAACAAGAAAAAAAGTAACTTCACTTTATTTTCTAACAGAAATTTCCATAATCGTGATTGTAATTGTCTAGCTGACTGAAGTAGCAAATAACTTAGTCTTTTGTAAGAATGCGTCAAAAATAACGTATTTTTCTCGTCACATACGCGCAATAGTTGGCTTGAAAATATTAACATAATATTTTACCGGTATTTAAGAACATTTTAACCAGAAATTCTCACTAAGGTGTTAGACACCTCTAACCGTTTTACCGTAACGACCATATTGACCATAGCGACAGTAAAAAAATTACGAAAACCTTCCAACGAAATATTGTATAATAATAATACTGGCTACACTGACCAATGTCATCAGTTACATTTGAATCAGGAGCCTAATGGTGACTTATGCCATTTTCGAAACAACTGATTCGTTTATATAACATGAACATATTTCCGTCTTCTGATTAGTAAGAATTGAAAGTTATGAATTATTGTAACAAAGCATGTGTACTAATACAAATACCTTAACTATATTAATATTTTATACTCGAGTGTTTACAGCGCTGTACTAAGCAAAGTGAGCAAACAGAGTTCTATAAGCCACTACGACTTTATTTTTTAATACGTTGGCAATTTTTTTTAATTACCTCTTTGAAAGCATAAATAACCAAGGTGACCAAACACAAATTATACCCCGTAATTCAAGACGATTAAACAAACCAATCATTCTCATCACTAAACTGTATTGAGGATGGGCAGAAATAAAGTTCTATGGTAGTTTTCTAAAATGAGAAAGTGTTTATGATTCACCTCGTATTAAAAAATTGAGTGTTTTTTTAAACATGAAAAGTACACAACCCTCTATTGTCGTTGTACCTAATTGCTGTCACTAAACGGAAGCTTTCGTGTCCCTTTGGCGCAGTGGAAAGCGCGTTGGACTTCTAATCCAAAGGTCGTGGGTTCGATCCCCACAAGGGATGCGCCTGTACAAAAGTACAGGTTCTTTGTTTTTTAGGCAATCCAGTAGCCCCTTAAAGGATATTTTAAATACCAAACATTTCAAATTATATGTCGCCAAGCAATGCAGTTGTGTTAAAAAAAAATATTTTGCCCTAATTTTCAAATATTTTATATTATTTGGAAAATGAGCCTACAAAAATACTGCCAGGAAACCTATTTATTTTATAAGTAAAATAATTGATAATGAATCGTTCCCTTGTAAAGCATAGTGTAAGGAAAAATTAAGGATAAGTGTACTTCACTTGATTATGATTCATAAACAGTTACTGTGTACTATACAAGACCTGTTTGAAGTTTTTTGTTGTATCCACTACGAAGAAGTTTACCAAAAGTAAAATAATGGGGTTCTTAAATACGTATAGTACAGCAAGTAAGGTAATAAAATTTTCTAAAACACAATTATTTGCCAATAAAAATAAAGCGGTGAGCACTCTTAAAATGCTCCAATGGGGTTTAAAAATTAAGTTAACAGTAAAGATTTTTTTATTGGATTACATTTAGTAAAATATATAAATGCACAATAATTAGACTTCTCTGGGAATCAGTTGATAAATATAGGACTTTTTAAATACATTCCTGTGCTAATAAAATTATAGTAATGTGAGATAGTTTGGAAAGTTATAATTGAGTTATTTGTGTGTTGGGAATGATTATTCTTGTGGATATACAAGACAAAACGTATAACTTTGATCACCAGTTACCGATATGTTTATAGAAGACGTTAATATACATTACTATATTAGAATTTGCTATCATCTTCCACTGCCAGACGAATACTGAGTTTTCAAGAATCTAACCTCAAGTGAGTTTAATACTATATCAACATATAGGTACTTTTAACATTATTTTTAATTTGTACATTTAATAATTATTAATACCAAGTTTTATGACTTGCCATAGTTATCAATTACTGAAGACATATAATCCTGCATGTTTTTTTTTTGCGTAGTATATGATTACTTTATCAGCTATCTGTGTGGTTTAATTATAGCTCTCTTCAGCAGCTCAAAAGTTAATTTACGAGTTGCTAAGAAATGTTTAGAAAACTGTGTTTTATTCATTGACAAATTTATTGAAAAAAGTGTACCGTTTTAACAGTAATATTTTACTGTTGTTTAAATTTACCATTTATTTTAAATAATTGGTTTTCCTGTCTTTAGTCTATTGTTCGAAATAAAAGTACATATTATTTTTAACTGTAGATTATTGACGAAAGCATATTCTGTCATGGCAATGTGGATTTATCCCCGTAGTTAAATTTGAATACTTCTTTGAAACGCGTATTTTTTTGCGAAGTGTCAGATTGACATAAACATTTTAATCATTTTACAGACAGTAACAAATAAATATTGTCCATTCCTGAGCATGTTCGATCTTTATTTATTTGACCTAATTATTTGGGGGCCGTGGTGGCCCAATGGTCAGACCATTCGCATTCGCCTCCTACCAAGGCGATCCGGGTTCGTTTCCCGGCCGGGTTGGTTCCCGGATTTCCGCATGTGGGAATCATGCCGGACGATGCCTTTGGTCGGCGGGTTTTCTCGGGGATCTCCCGTTTCCCCTGCCCCTTCATTTGGGGGCTGCTCCATACTCTCCTCATGTCACCCCTCACCTGCGCTGAAGACCTTGATGTTAAGCGCTGACCAAACTCACTCACTCACGCCCCTAATTATTTAATCGTAATGCTTACGCAAGGACATGTTGGAATAAACAGCGCCGCGGTCAAACTTCTTCCAGTATAAAAATGGAACTTTTTACATAGTCACGGACCATGACACTGATAGACAATATCACGAAATCACTCGCGTTAATGATAATTTGAATCTATCAAATTTTAAATTCCTAACCAGAAGATATCAGTATAACTAATAAGCCTACTTCCCTCAAAGTGTATGCAAATTAACCCTGAATGTTAAAACCGTTTACTTAATCTAGGAATATTAAATGATCAAATTCATTTACTCATATAATTCGCAAAATACTAAAAATAAGGCAACAGCTAAGTAATATGCGAGTAACGATCAAGTAAATAAGGAAAAATTTTTTGCTGAGATGTCTTTTTATCATAAATACAAAAAGTAACCACCATTTTAAAAATATTACAGAATGACGAACACAATATACAAAAGTCAAGTCAGGTCTGTATGCAGTATGTGTGTACCAAGTTTGTAAAAGTAATGATAAAAATATAGCCTAAGATATGTATTAATATTCTGAAAATATAAAAATGGCCACCATTTCGAAAATATAAACACAGGTTGAACGAAATGCGCAACATTCAACTTTGATTTGTATGAAGTAATATGTGTACCAAGTTTGGTGAATTTTTAAAAATATTTCCTGAGGTACATGATACTATGCTAAAAATTAAAAAAATGGATCCCAAATTGAAAATATGACCACAGGATGAACTAAATAGGCCTACACAATATTCAACTCAGCTTTGAATGTAGTATACGTGTACAACGTTTGGTGAAGTTCTAAAAAATATTTCCTAAGAAATATGATACTATAATAACAGTATAAAACAAACTGCTATTCGGAAATTGTGCACACAGGACGAACGAAATATACAATATTCACGCCAGCTTCGTATATTGTATATGCGTACCAAGATTGTTGAAGTTTCAAAAAATATTTCCTAAGAAATATGATACTCTGCTAAAATATAAAAATTGGCCGCCATTTTGAAAATATGCACACTAAATAAACGGAATACACGAAAGTCAAGTCAGCTGTGTATGTAGTACACGTGTACCAGGTTTGATGACGTTCTGACAAATAAATCCTAAGATATGTGACACTATGCTAGAAAATATCAAAATGGCCGCCATTTTGAAAATATGCACAATGGATGAACTAAATACACAATATTCACCTCAGCTTTCTATGTAGTATATGTATACCAAGTTTGGTGACGTTCCGATAAAGGTGTTTATATATATATATATATATATATATATATATATATATATATATATATATATATATATATATATATATATATATATATATATATATATATATATATATAAGATATTTGATACAATGCTAAAAATATATAAATGGCCACCATTTTGGAAATATATGCACATGATGAACAAAATACACAGGTCAAGTCAACTTTGTATGTTGTAGGTGTGTACCAAGTTTGATGGAAGTCAAGTACTGTTACTTTGATAACTCTCTCGATTGAAAAATGTTAAATTTCCGCCATTTTGAAAATATGAACATGACGTAAACAAAATTTATAAAAGTCAAGTCAGATTACAAAGTACTGTATGTGTACAAAGTTTGATGAAATTAGGTTCATTGGTTCAAATATTCTTAGGGGACACACACAGAAAGTGGTCTCATTCATTTGATATTATCAGTATTAGTTATTTTCTTATGATGTAGCAGGCGATCTTCCGACATTCTTCTTCAATTTTGGTATTATATTTCTAAACGGGTGGGAGAAAAAAATTTTATCTATACAATTTAGTGACGCAAGAAACATTTTCTACCAATATTAATACACTCTCAGGAAGAAAAATATCGTGATCATCTTGCTGGTAGTTCAAGGGTATTTTTAACTGTGTGTAAATGTGTCCATCAGTTAAGGTTCTATCTACCAGCGATTCAAACGCATTGCAGCGAGTCGCAGTTATTCACTTCTTAAAGAAACATCTTACCGCGCATAACGTTTGAACATATACGAAAAGAACACATACTTCACACAATATTTCTACCAGTTTAAATATTAGAATTGCTTATTGGAAATACGAAAATCGGGCCTCACAAATTGGCAACAAACGGCTTTTTCAGGCTGTGGTATTTATTGAAATTTCATCCGGATTCGAAAAACACAATAACAGAAAGAGGCGTTAGAAAATAAACTATACGCTTTACATACAAAATTATATGGTCACAGTTTAAATTCCTATAGGAAAATGAATACTACTAAAGTTCTGAGTGCCAGTTGAGTGTTGGAGCTTATAGTTGACACTTTACTACATACGCCGGCCGGCGGCAACCTTAGCGCTCCATCGATTTTACCTCACATACACAAACGTAACATGCTGAAATAAGAACAATAAGGCGTGGGTGTATCTGCAAACAGCTTCCGGGGGACCTTACATCTACAAACGTTTTGGCTCTCAAGTCAATGAACGATCAACTGATTAACGGTTGACTTTAAAATGGGGTACCCAGGAACAGCAATGAATACTTACATCATGTTTCCTCTCTTCTTCAGCTCTTTTTGCCGTATACTTCTCTCCTGGAAGGCACTACACTTGATTGCTACTCTTTGCCTCCCCCCTGCCCTCTCCCCCACAAAACAATACTTGTACCATAACCCTACCTCACTCTTCTACCCGGTTATCTTCTCAGATGGATTCATTCATTGCCTTTCCTTAGATAAAGACGCGGGAAGAGAGACGAAGAATTTTGAGGTTCGCATGTAAACGTAATATTTGAGCTTCTAGTATTTAACATTCAAGAAGTTTTCTCCGTTCAGGATTTGTTTTCTTTCTTTATTTCAGCTCCAAGCACCCAATTTTACTCGTCTGACTTAAACTATCA
Source organism: Medauroidea extradentata (assembly GCA_003012365.1). Classification (NCBI taxonomy): domain Eukaryota; kingdom Metazoa; phylum Arthropoda; class Insecta; order Phasmatodea; family Phasmatidae; genus Medauroidea; species Medauroidea extradentata. Next base: position 7,432 of record PNEQ01073873.1, read on the forward strand.
GGGGTTATGAGTGGAAGCGTGCATAAATTAAAAATTTTAACTAGACAGCAACAAAGAACATTTTGCGAGGTTATAGAACTGCAGCCCGCTAAGACACCTACTGTAGACGTTAGCATATATAATTGTAGCATGAATAGCATGAATACATGTGTCGGTAATGGTCACATAGTTGATTGACACTGAACATTGTTTAAAGAAGAGTTAGTAGGCCTAATGTGTGGAACAGTTCCAGTGAGGGACGAGCACTAGCGTGTCATCAGTCTGTACCTAACACGGCATGTTCAAAAAGACGCAAAACCTGCGTGCAAGGATGATCATATGCGTTGGTTACATGTCGCTATTTAAGTTTTCTTCTCAAGCGTCTATTGTGTCAAGACTGCGGCTTCCTATTCATCTCATGGTTAAGCGTGTTAGCAGACGAAACGTGTTAGCCGACGCAAAATAAAACAAACGTAAACAGTAGAAATTATTAAAATGTCAGTGAAACATGATTGTAACGTATTTTAAATATCAAAGAAAACATTGCGAAATGAGTACTACAAGGCATAATACGTAATGTATATAAACTTATTTGCTGCTACCGAATTAAAAATCTATTATGTATATATGTGTGTGGTTACTTTCAAATTCCTGATAAATTGCTTGCTAGCATTTAAACACTGTCTTGGGATCAAACAGTTCTGTCCACGTCCCTGAACAAACCTACCTTACTCTAGCTGGTAACTTTTTAAAAAATCTTAAGACGTACGAGATTACGCTGCCCTTTTTAAATATCATATAAATTATGTGCTAAAATTTCTTTTTAAATATTTACACGTAAATATATTTGTATAGATAAACGTTTCTGCGCAAATATCTCTTTCGTGATCAGAGCAAGCAAAATAATTTAAATGTCGTATACTTTAATGGTTGATATGTTCGATTTAAGAATATCTGTATGGCATCATCAACCACGTCATTTGGTTAAAACAACAAAAATATTTCAAAGAAATAATTTGGTTGTAACAAACCATACATTTTGTTTGCGACTATACAAATATACCATTTGGTTGTTTCAAGCAAAAATTGTGTGTACTTTCCAATATTTTTTCTCAGTGCAACCCTGCACGAGTTGTGATAGGTGCTGGTCAAGCTGCAGTGCGTCGGCTACGCGGGGCCATGCTCGCAAATAGACTTAACGGCAAAGCGTCGTTATTCTTACTTCGTATGACGGGCGAAAATGAGAACCATGATTTCATTTTAGTCCGTCATATTACGAAGTAAACAGAACGACGCTTCGCCGTTAAGTCTATTTGCGAGCATAGTTAAGTTTATGTCGTTCATAAGGGATCGTCGTTGTGACATGCTCGTTGATCATAGTAAACGTAGATTTGGGCTGTCATTAACACGGTCATAAAACGAAAAATGTTAATGAAACGTGCGCGTTTCTTAAAATTGTTTTCTTATTGTGAATAGAGTTATGTCGATAAACATGAAACTTACAACACCATGTGCATGTTAATTTCTATGTTACTATTAAATTTCCCGAGAAGTTTCGGAATTCTGTTAATGACCTGTATTGTTTGGCATTACATATATAGAAAATAGTTACGCTTGTGCATTGGAACAATTCAGTGTTAAATGAAACTTACAGAAAACTAAGATGTTTTTCAATTTACATGGAACTATATAAGAAATTTGAGTAATCAAATATTCATTACATGCATCATTTCGTTTCATAAGACCTTCAGTTACAAATATCTAAACAAAAACCTAAATTTACGTATTTTTAGCAAGGAATTTTAAAGTAAACATAGAATAAAGAACTAAAAAGTAAAGGTCTTCGTCACGAACTACATTGCGTTGTGTATTTCGTTATATATTCCCTTAGACTTCAGAATAACTTTGTGACGTTACAGAATAGCCGGATACAACAACTTTCCCGAATAAAAACAAATAATAAACACATGCATAATTCTACGTAACAAATGTCGACAGTGAGATATTGCATTGCTTACGTCAGCCCGTTCTATGGAGTAAATACATAAGCTTACCTCCACAATCGTTCAAACAAATTATTCATATAATTCATAGAGAAAACACATTGAGTATAGTGCTATCAAATATTTATTTTTCATTTATTTTTTACAAATATTTTACGCGAGTGCATTATTTTAGGTTTTAAACTCGTTTGTATTTCGTTCAATATTTCTTACAACATCTGGAAACTTTCAACTTGAGAGCTTTTGTAGATAATAACGCCGAGGAGGATTGTGTCATCATGATCTATGCTCGCATTTTCGTGCTGGCTTCACGCCACACCCGTCATCCACGTGAAGCGTCATGACTTTGACATTTCTGATCAAAATAACTATGCTCGACCTGCAGACATGCTCGATTGGATTCGTATCTTATGTGATCCTTTAATTGGTTTTGGTGGATCATCCAATATTATTTTGACCAGTGTAGACAAAAATTCCCACTGGATGCGATCTTGTCTTGGTTGTTTATTTCTGCGCTACATCGCTCGTTACACAGTCTCACATACCATGTACCTGAGACGTCGACCTGCTAAATATTCTAGTGGACTTAAGACGGGTAGCTTTATAACTTGCCCCATGGCTCAAACTTCCCGAATCTCAAAGTGAATGGCTGTTATTCCCAGTTTAATTTCGTCACTTGTCCTGATGAATCATGTTTAATCACAATTAAGTCCCGTTTAAGCATTTGCTGATATTAAAAACTCTTTCTCAAAAAACGTTAGCTGTTCAAGTAGGTTCTTGCGATTCGACAGCAAAGTAACTGTGAAATACGCACTACGAGTTTTCCGATTCAAATTGTTTGAATGGGAACAGTGTTTCAAATATGTATATTCTCCTTTATTCTTACAAAACTGCGGAAAATTAAAAGTTAAGACTTGATTTAAGATTTTTTAATTACAGAAAAATATTTTTTTGTATTTAGGCATGCACAGCGTATAACAAATAGCCTGTAACATCATAATACTGTGTAATTAATTTCATTTTATTGCTACACTATATAAAGTTGGATGTATGCTGTCTTGACACGCAAACTTTGATATTGAGATATCATTATGCAAAATTTAAATGATTATTAAGAGAATCACGTTACTGGCAATGTCTCCAAAACTATCACTAGCTCGTTCAAAAGTAATCTAATTTTAAAACATTGATCAATTGTGAGGAAATTGCTTGTGAGGAAAAGGATGAATGTATATCCTAGCATTTACGTTTCAATCCTTTGGCTCTTGACATGTGCAATAATCTCATTCTGTTGCAAATATAATTTGCATGCAATTGAACTACAACGGATCTGGAAACGTGCGAACTCTGAGGTCGACTGTTGCTCTGTCGTCACTTACACCATCGCTTCTAAGCGCAAAACACTCACGGTGTATTTCGTAACCTTGTTAATGCATTTTTACTCAAAACTATTTTGTTTATATACATTAGGGGTGTATTTCAAAACATTTTTATTGTTCTAAAAAAACACCGAAAACAATGTTAGGCAAATGTTGCATTGCTATACAAAAAAATTAATGTGCTTGTGTTACATCCAACTTCTAAGGTATTGGACTCGTTTATAGATAGTTTGGAATAAACTGAGCACTCTAAATAGCCCTGCTAAATTTTATATTTTTAGTCGATTCCTATCTTTCCTCGCGTAACGGTTAGCGACGGAAAACGTCTGACATCTCTGGACACGCCGCTAGATGTTTGCGCATGTTTGATATATTGTGCAGTCAGTAAGAGTCTATATACATTTTGACGTAAAGTTATTCGTTAACTACATAAAATCTAAATATGTATATTATAATTGATTTTATTACAGTAGTGTTGCATTTAAATACGAAAATACACGGAACTACATGCTGTTATTTCAATGCCATTAAAACAAGTGGTAAGAAAACTGTTGTTTATGTTAAATTTCATAAAGTAATAGCTGCTGATAAAGTTAAAATATTTACTGCTCACTTTATCCCGAACAACCTACGGGAACTTATTTAATTTACGTGTACGTGTTCTGTAAATTTTAATGTGTGTATATGTACAGAATGTTCATGCAAGCATGCTACTAGCTTTGCGAGATGATTTCTTGTAGAAATGAGGTCAATTTATAAAATGCATGTTTTTGATTGGCGCATATCTTCGGGTAGAAATCCCAGATTGGAAACTGACTTTCAAAACTACATTTGTTCAAATAACCATATTTCAGGAGAAACTACTGACATTCCAGGTGTATTTTTTAATAAAAAGATCTTCACCTCTGAAAAGAAAACTTATTTCGTATACTTTTCACCTTCATTAAATAATGTGCGTTTTTAAACCGTGTGTGTATCACGTGTTGCCTACCTGTAAGATTCCCCTATTGTTACGTCAATTTTCTAGAAGACTGTTCATTTGAGGGTGTTGCTACAAGGCGACCTTTTTAGTTCATTTGGACTCCTGATGCAAACTGTATCCCTAAATAAGAAAGAAAAATTCAAATTATAATTATTCTATGTAAAAAGACTTCGCTAACCCTATTCCCCGCTGAAGGTGAAAGGTAAATACGAAACCATTTTTTTTTAAGATTGCAAATCTTGTTAATAGCCTAAACCACAGAAGGTAATTCATTATTTATCTCTCGTTAATTTGGTCATTTTAACAATTTACGTTTTTAAACTAAATTTTCAATCTTGAATTTCTCCCTTAAGATTTGCGTCAGCCATAACCTTTCATTGCATAACTCGTCTCGCAGAGTTTGTGACACACTTCCGTTAAACCCGGCATTGTGAGTGATCCGGTTCCACCGTCACGCCGCGCCGGAACCACAATGGCACGAAGGGTGCAATGCAAATAACAAAAATAGCCAATCATCATCGAGGCGAACGCGCTGACGTCATAGATGCCTCGACGCTGATTGGCTGACTCTCTGTTGTTCTTCACGTCGCTTATTGTCATGCCATTAGGATTTTGCCATCATACTTCTGGGGCGTATACATCAAAATGTTAGGAGTAAAACCATAGTTTGATAGCTGGGCTAGGTAGCTTCATTAGCCAGTTACAGGGATAAATATGTTGGGAACACATTCGCAGTGGAGAAACCCGTCAATACATATGACGGTGGGAAATGTGGAAGGGACACATATACAGTTGAAAGAATGTCCCCGTCAGCCTTCTTCGTGTGGAGCTACCTGAAGAGTCGACCTGACACACGCGCACGGTTGCAGCTGGCTGTCACTGACGCCGCCAATCAGCTGTGTGAGTGAGTGAGAGATTTTTGATAAGTGCTTAACATCGAGGTCTTCAGCGCTGGTGAGGGGTGACCTGATTTTAGTATGGAGCAGCGCCGGAATGAGGGGGTGGGAGAAACTGGAGATCTCCGAGAAAACTCGCCGACCAACGGTATCGTTCGACACTATTATACATGCGATAATCCTGGGACCGACCACGCCGGAAATTGAACCAGGATCTCCTTACTGGGAGGCAAATGGTCTGACCATTCGGCCACTGCGGCCCCTCAGCTGTGTGATGTTACCTCGTATGTGGTGGCAAAGCTCTGTGATGCAACGTGTCATTGCCTATGCATACAGGTGGATGGTGCACATTTTGAGCAGCTGGTGTGAGCTACTGCTTATTGTTGTAGCATTAGCACATGTAATAAAACTACTGAGCCAGGCTGCGTTTGTTTTCTTTCGTATTCGTCCGTATAACTCGTAGGTAGAACTGCGTAGCCGATTGTTATATGCTTGTACGCATGATGTTCTGATAAACACGCTCCCGAAGTGTGTTGGTCGAACCGTGGAACATTCTGTATTTTTTACGTGAGTCACATTATTTATTACGAGAGGCATGTAACGTGTTATTTCGTCGAGAGTGTTTTGAAAATTTTCGTTGAGTTGAGTATCAGCTCTGTACTTATTTGTAATGTCCTAAGAGAAAAATTAATGTATTAAACAATGATAGTTTTCTTAACTGATTTGTGTGTCAATTATAGTTTCTCGGAGCTAAAGTCACATTGCAGTGTATCTCAGTATTTGTTTCCGCTGAATCGTCGTAGTAGTTTCTGTCACGTAGCCTCGCAATGCTCAGTTCAGAAAGCATGATCCGGCTGTCGTGAAGGATACCGGCAGTTTGTGTATCAGTCGCGCCTCACAGCGGCGGACAGGGTGAGTAGATCCGCACCTAAGCCAGACTGATCTCCACTCAAACAACCCCATCAGCGCCTCATCTCATTGTAATCCCACGTGATGTAGTCATATAATCCTGGCTCGCCACGAGCTTGTCCCCGCAGTGTGCTTCGCACAAGTACCGTAATACCAAGGCATTACTCGTCTTCCACAGTGTCCACTGTACTGTAAGTGAGTAAGCATATATATATATATATATATATATATATATATATATATATATATATATATATATATATATATAATTTTTGTCAAAATTTGAATTTTCACTTTGAGCGTGATCGTCTGTCTACATTTTTCCTTACAAATAATAAACCTGTGTCAATATTAAATGTAAACGGTAAAAATTGGAAAATGTGGGAAAAGGAGAGCGGAGGGAGGAATAAACACAGTTTCCCTCCTAATGATTACTAATCAAAGGGCGACGGCCCCCTCCCCACACTTCCTTCCTTAATAACATGTCCCCGATATTGTGTGTATCTCTATGCAAAATGTTAATTCCAGGCTAAGGAGGTTTGTGGTTGCACCAAGGTAAACGAATTGTCACAGTTATCTAATATACGTCAGAGATATTGTTTTTAATTTCTCAAGTTATAATTTTTATGAACAAGTCACGTTTACTCTTTATCTACAGAGAACTATAGATAGTTACACATAAACAAAATAAGTTGTGTATATCTCCCTATAAAGGACGTCGAGAGCTTTAACCAACCGGCAAATAATATTGTTTAAAGCGAGTACACCAATGTTCACTGTCATTCTGAGACTAAACTTAAGGTAAGTTTCTGTTTTACGCAAGAAAAACTCTAAAATGAACATTACTGTGACTTTAACTTTGTTGTTGATAGGCCAAAGTCAGAATTAACAAAGTGTCGAAATGATATTTTGTAAGGCGCTGCATGGGAATTATAAATTGTACAAACTGAACTTAGGTTAAGTGGATTCAAAGTGAAGCTGGTGTAAATGTAACAGACATCATAGTCATTTGTATTTTAGTTCAATAGAATTATCTTAAGAAATAGTAAAAGTAAAATATTCCTATATAATCTCCTTACATAAAATTTAAATATATATATATATATATATATATATATATATATATATATTAAAAGGCATTTATTAAATGTACGCACGTGCGAAATATCGGAAATGACGAATCTGACAGAGAAACGAATATGAAGGAATTCTGGAGGAAACTGGAGAAATCTCTTCGAGAGAGGCGAATGGTCAGATTACTATATTACCGTAGTTATTAGGGATAAGAGCGACATAACTGTATGATTGTGGTGACATGTCACACTTCTCTCACTGCTTTGTAGGACTCGAAGTAGTTCATTTAAGGTTTATTACCCAAATAACATAGCCTAGGTGAAGCTGTCTTTACACAACCACCAGCGTGATTTTTACAAAAATTACACGTATGTTTCAATGAATGAAGCGCCTAAATAGAACACGAATATCGACTTGGAAAATAGTGATGATAATAATATTAACATTACATCTAATAATATATATGAAATAATAAGAAAATGAAGTGCAGATAGAAAAAAACAATTAGAATTGCCAATATATTTTGGGCAAAAATAAACTATTTCTTTTGTCATAGAAAATCTAATGTCGTGACAATATTAAAAACGTTGTCCTTCGGAATGAAAAATACAATTATAATTTCTGATGCGAAAACGTAAAAATTTATATTAATTACGAATTCTCATAATTTAAGTCACAGTGTGTCCACTTCGAATATATTAGGTTAATTGAACTCTGATCACCTAATCTCCGCGAAGTTAATTTCATTGAAATGAATTAGTAATCTGAAAAAAAAAATGCCAAGAATAAAACTCTATACTACAAACGTGTAATTTAATAAGTATGAAATTCAGTAAATACGACGCGAAATTAGCACACAATTCCATGAGGCACCACCTTATAAATGTTTCAACATCGATAATTATGCATCAATGGCTTACATAAACAATCCTCTATGTCGGCGACTACAACTGTGTATAGTAAGTAATATCATAGTACAAGACCGAAAACCCTATAAACTGAACATCTTAAAAACAAGCGTAATATCTGCCGACGTTCGCGATATCCCAGCTGTTAGACGTTGTAATTACGTGTTCCAAACCGGCACAGTATATATTTATTTATATACAGACATATACAGTCTGAATATATTAGCTGCCCACCCACGGCTTTGCCCGCGTGAAAATTTTTAAAAGGAAAATTGTATTGACAGCTAATTATGATAGTAAGATATGGAGGACACTGCGAAGCACATTTTACGACTTATCCCCCCACAAGCACTACGATACCTCACCAGGCTTATGCGATATAGAGGTTATCGAGAAAATTAATTGAACCTCTTTCCACCCTTTATTTGGTTGCCTACGCTGCTTGGGGAAGTCGCCCTTAAATTTACAAACTTCAAATAGAAAATTAACTTTTCTGCACGCTGACTATATGTGCGTAATATAACAGCAGTTCCCCGGCGCCTTGCCATACTCGGAATTTGAACCAAAAACAGTGGTCTAAACAACTACGCCAAGATAGGTCGTCAGAATTCTTAACTAATTTAATGTTTGTATGTTATATGTGCCCGTACCCAAAGCTGTAGTCTATATGTATTAATCGGACTGCAAAATGTAACCACTTTTCAATTATTTATACGTGGTCGTACCTGCTTTTCGGTATTTCTGGAAAATTTTAAATCCTTCCACTTAGGGCGTGGAAGGATTTAAAATTTGCCAGAAATACCTAAAAGCAGGTAGGTCGAAATTTCAAAAATCGTTAAATATTTTTTTAGGTATTTATGTGAGTGGCATTCCAATTCTAAAATCATCTAGATATTTCAGCAGGGTTAAAAGAACTGAAACCATGCTTAATTTTTTTATTCCAATGGAGGTTGTATTTAAAAAAACATGTAACGACTTTTTAAAGATATGCGAAATCAGTTTTTTAAAGCAAAAAATCACATGATATCTCAAAGGGTTTAAGTGCTAACCAGGATTCATTAAAAATATATTACATCCCTTTTCACCCCCTTAATTATCGAATTTCGAAAAATGTTCTCTCAGTGGGCACCTATTGCATAGGGACCCTGGTTGTTCGCGAAAAGGATTTTGTCTCAATATGTTTCGGTGCCTTACGTGCACATCTGCAGATCTACTTCGTGGTCAGCGATTGGATATTTTATCCCTCACGAGCCTTACGATTCTACTGGCAAATCACAGATGTGTGAGGTTGCAGGAAAGTTTTTGTAATCGGCTCAGTCAAAGAAGATACGGCTTTTCACACAGACAAGCTGCCAATAACCATGAAGCAGAATTTCATATGTGCACGTAAGGCACTGAAACAAACTGGGGAAAAATTCTTTTCGCGAAAAAAAAACAGGGTCCCTACTAATTCATTATGAGGTATCGAAATGTCGAAAAAAACTTTAATTAGTATGTGATTTTAAGGCGTAATTTAAGCGTGTAATTAATTTTCGTTTGCTAACAGTTTTCAGGGTAATGAAAAATACTGCCTAAACTACCCTGTAGCAAAATGGGACACACCGCGATGAACAAAATGTCGGCGGTTGTAGATACTGAGACACATCTCATATAATACCCGTCATGTACTTTCCTATTCTTGCTCTCGCCAGGTCTATGAGGTAGACAGCCCCCTTATTTAGACTACTCGTTATAGTCAGTTAACGTTTACATCATTTCGTGTTTTAACGTAAAATAAATATTCTCTATAAGTTTACGGGACCGTATTTACATGCTGGTAGAACCGATATAAAAATTAAATATAGTGGCCTTTTAACCTCTTTATTGAAGGAAAAAATATATAATTTTAATATCTATAAAGGGAATCTCAAAAACAAATAAGAAATAATCAGTATAACTGATAAGCCTCCTTACCTCAAAGTGGGTGCAAATTAACCCTGAATGTCAAAAACGTTTATGTAATCAAGGAATATTAAATGACGAAATTGATTTTGTCGTATGATAAACGAAATAAATAAAAGGTAAGCCAGCTTGCTAAGTAATATGCGAGTAACCAGTTTAATAAATTAAGGAAAAAATTTTCCTGAGATGTCTTTCTCTCATAAAGATAAAAAAATACCGCAACTTTCAAAATACATATTTCAGAATGATAAATGAAATATACAAAAGTTAAGTCAGGTTTTCATGCAGTATATATGTACGGTACCAAGAGTGATAAAAATTTATATATATATATATATATATATATATATATATATATATCCATCCTAAGATATGTATTACTATACTAAAAATATACAGATGGCCGTCATTTTGAATATGTAAATAGGAAAAACGAAATATGCCAAAGTCAAGTAAGCTTTGTATGCAGTATGTATGTGTACCGCGTTTGACGAAACTATGAAAAATTCTTCCCAAAATATGTAGTACTAGCTGACCCGACAGACGTTGTCCTGTCTTAACGATGACTATTGAAATCGAATTGTTATAATTAATGTCGATAAATAAATATCAAAGGCAGTGGCTAAGTGTTTGTTTTCTTTTTTGTTTGTTTTCTTGAAAATCCATGTATTTCACATGGCCAGTTATATGTCGCCTGTTCCCGTGTCGGAATACCAACAAAACTATTTATATACTAAGAATATTGTACATCATAAAGCATTAGAATAATAAACACACTTTTTTATTAATAATAACAAGTCGATTTCAATAGTCATGGTTAAGACAGGAAGCATGTTGACAAAATTATGGAAAACAATGTTCACATTTGTTTAGCATTTGACGAAATTATAGCATCGGCAAGGCGTAATGGCTCTGAACTAACCGTGATGTACACTAAGAAATTCAGTTTTCTTTTCTTTATTTTTTATCAATAAAATAACTCCGATCGAAGCATTTGTTTTCAACGATATTCAGATTTTTTACACCCTCTTTGTCAAATGTTTTTATTGTCCAAAGCGCTAAAATTAAAGAAAATAATAATGTATGGTTGTTAAGTATTCTTAAATAAGTATTCTTAAATTTTTTTCCGCGCAACTTTTTAATTTTTTTTATAAGAACCTTCTTCTGACAGTAACAAACACAACAACAAAAAAAAATTGTGAAATCGGTCCAGCCGTTAACGCGTGATGGCGTGACCAAGGGAAATAGGGATTCATTTTTAGCCTACTTTCCTCAAGGAAAGATAGGATTATGAGATAGTGCGTCTGTCTGTCTGTATGTCTGTAAGGATGTATGTCTGTATGTCCCCCCCTAATAACTTTTTATGTATAGAGATTATGCTAAAAATATATAAATGGCCACTACTTACAAATTATAAACACAAACTTAGCAAAAAATAACAAAAGTACTGTTAGATTTGTAAGTAGTAGATCTGTACCAATTCTGGTGAATTTCTGAAATACGTGTCATAATGTATGAAATAGGCCAACTGTGCTAAAAATATAAAAATGGCGGCATTTTCAAATTACAATCACGGTATGATTAAAAACACAAAAACCAAGTCAGATTTGTGTGTAATATATGTGTATTAATTTGGTTTAATTTTGAAAAAAATATTTACTAAAATATAAAGTACTGCGCTAAAAATATAGAAATGATCACCATTTTTAAATATGTACACAACAAAACGAAATACACAACAGTAAAGTCAGCTTTGTATGTAGTGTATATGTACAAAGTTTTATGAAATTCTAAAATACCGTTCCTTAGATATCTGGTTTGATCGTAAATTATAAAATGGCCACAATTTTGTAAATACAAATATGGCGTAAACCATATATATATATATATATATATATATATATATATATAACTCAAGTCAGGTTACAAATTTTTACAGATGTACAAAGTTTTATGAAATTCGGTTCACCGGTTCAAGTGTTTTTTAGGGATACACACACACACACACACACACGTGGACACATATGGATATACACACATACATGCATTCATACATACGAACAAACACATAGACAGAAAGGTGATCTCATAAGTCTATGTTTTCCTTCGGAAAGTAGCCAAATAATATTTATTTACTTTCCATAAAGAAACATAAATCTCAGACAGCAGAAGAAACTTGCTACAAGCTTGTAGCAAGCTTGCCAATGCAAGGCAATAACCTTGCATCAAGCATGAAATGGCAAGTCAATAAACTTGTTAACAGCCAGCTGCAAGTTGCCTAGTTTACACATTTCTAACTTACTGCAAGCTTAATTTGTAAGCGTGCTGCAAGCTTGACTTGCAAGACTTCTGCAAACTTAATTTCCCAAGCCTGCCAAAAAAATCGAAATTTTATTCTCTGCAATATTTTCACTATCATTCAAATTTACATCTTAAATATTGCTTGTTCATCGACGTGTGATGTTAATCACTAGACATTACATTTCGGCTCCTGTGCCAAGATTGGAACCACTGACCCTTGGCTTCAAAACAGTTATGCTTATCACTGGACTATTGCAAATACTTAAGAGGTGTAGTAGTGCGATTCGGTTGTAAGAGAACGAACTTTGTTATGGAAATGCTGATGTTTGTGAATTTACTAACAACGGTAAGGATATCGGTTTACTTGTAGCTGTACATAATATCCTAATAATTGTTTTAGGTAGCATATGAAGCAGTGTTACTTTTTAAAGCTCTTGTTAATTTACAAAGTTCAGTTTAAATCTCAAGTTCGATCATTATTGATGGCACAGAAAATATTTCATGAATTACGATTGCTAAGGAAAATTTCAATGCAATATCAACTTAGTATAGGGGATAGGATGCTTGCAGCTTATCATATGACCAGTCTTGCTATGTAAGTGTAATTAAAGTCAAATACACCTTTGTTGCTAGCTTGGTTCAGGCTTGCAGCAAGACTTCTGAGCAAGCTTGCTATGGCAAGTTAAATTAAAGTGAAATGTAAACTTGCTGTAAGCTTGATTCAGGCTCGCAGAAAGTCTGGTGAGACAGCTTCTTATGGCAAGCCAAAATCAAGTGAAATGTAAGTGGGCAAGCAGGCTTGCAGCACGTTTCGTGAGCAAGCTTGTTAGGGCAAGCCAAAATAAAGTGAAACGCAAGCTGGCGTTAGCTTACATCCCAGATAACAGAAAATGCTTGCTGCAAGCTCATCATGGCAAACCAGCAACTTTGCAACAAGTGTGTCACGACAAGCCTAAAAGCTTGCAGCAAGCCTGCTGCAAGTTGCGTAGTTGACAATTTTTTTTAAATCGTTGCAAGCTTACATACTAAACTTCATTTAAGGTTAACTTGTAAGCCATCAAGTGTAACACAAGCTTACGAGAAATTTTACTGCAAGCATTTTTTAATACACTTGCAGAAAGCTTGTCATGCAAGCCTGCAAGCTAAATATTATTTTGCAGAAAGCCTGGTATGCCAGTATACAAGCTTAAGTCAAATGCAAGGCTTGCAGTAAGCTAACATGTTGTGTTGATACAATAGTAAATATTTCCAGCTGATATTTATCAAGTCATTTTAAACATAAGTGACATAGTGAAATATTTCTATTGAATTTCGACACGTTTTAAGTTTGATCGTTGTTACCTTATCTTAAATTTAATGAAGTTATAGTGCACGTGTTGTATTCCACACAAACAAAAGTTATTCTTAAAATATTTTATTCCTTATATTTTCAGCAGCATATTGTTAGATACTCAGTTACTCATAAATCATTCCTTGTAGATAAGTTTAAATAATTCAATAAGTTTTCAGTGTATGTGACGTGTCTGACGTACGCATTATAAATTTACGTTCTACTATAGATTGTATATTATTGCTATTAGCTTACTGAGACATAAAACATTTTTCGCTCAAAAAATATTGCAACCAAATTACTTTTCTTACTTCCGCTGTCCAGAGTACGTAATATGTAGGCCGAATAATAATGATATGTAGGTCATATTCCTACAGCTAAAAAAAGTTTACTAAAACTGTTTAGCTTTAAGAAGTCCCCATCTAAAACCACAGGGAAGTATTTGATAACAGGTTTTATAAACTTTTATTCAACTTCTCTAGGTTGACGTTTTTCTTAAGGATAGTGTTTTGAAGATAAACTGTTGGTAAAAATAATTCATCGTTAAAATGTTTCATGATAGACAAATGGCTCTGAAATAATGTTTTTACACAATAATATAAAGTACATTCTACAACTGCGTGTACTTCATTGTTGTACTTTGACGTCCATGAACTCGTAGATTACGTATGATATTATGTAATGCGTCAAATTATGTACGTTACCTTATTAATGAAACGAAACTTATATTGTGTTGTCAACATGTACTATGTTCATATGAATTTAGTTCGCCAGATGTAAAGCTTTCTGCGTATCTATAACTCTTCAAGTGTTTGCTTTCCGAGTAAAAGACAGTCTCTTCGAAATAAAAGTTTTACCTTTCTTAAAAAAAAAAAAAAAAAAAAAAAAAGAACTATTTTCGAACACACTGAATTAACAAGCTTTTATAGTTATTCAAATTACAAAATGAATGCGGTCAAAATGTTAAATTAAACAATTTCGAAAAAAAAAAAAATTTTTTTGCAAGCATATCTATGTTTTTTTAACAAAGAAATTGAGGCGATCTCTAAGTGAAATTTTGAACTGCAGCACAAGGAAGCTTGCAAAAGAAAAAAACATTTTTACAAAAACCATAGGCGTATGACTTTGTGTTGGAATGAAGCAAAGTTTAACAGTGCAGTCAGGAGAGACCTGAATCGGTTTCGTTAAAACCCACATGAAATACGGACAATAAACAAAATTATATTTTAATTGTTGGACTATTGTACATTAATTCGAAAATACGTTTAAATTAATTCGGTAACTGCTACCAGCTGTACAGGGAGTAAAACAGCAAGTGTCAATGTTAATTTACATGCAACAACAGCCGTTGGTTATTTTCAGAGGATGATTTTAAAAATGCTCAGTTTATCGTATGACACCTACAGTAATAACGTGGGAGTAGAACTATGCATCTCAACGGATTTACTAGGATAGTGACTGGTTGACACAAACACAGACTTTATTACGACAGAATAATTAAATCCGGAACTGTGTAAATGTCATTGTAGTTTCTGTATCCTCGAGTATATAAGTTGGCGTACAAACCACAGCGGTCGAGTACGACATATATGACTGCCATCTAGCACGGCTGCCAACTGCATACTACTTCCGTGAACTCTGCTGGCAACTATGACAAAGGGAAGAGAGGAGTGTAGGGTGGAAATGTGGAGCCGTCACGAAAGTAATTCTCTCCTCCTAAACCCTCCTACATCCTTTATAAACACCTCTCCCACAGTAGCGGAGGAATTGTGCGACGTCACATGTGGTTGGCGGCACTGGCAGAATGTTAAAGGTCCATAATCACAACGCGAGAACGTGACAAATAGCGCTTCAGCAAGAATTTCACCGTCTGGCACAACTTTTCACAACAGAACCAATTTTCGTGGCACAATGACGTCACTACGTCAGATAAGACCATATGTATAAAAAGTACACTGGCTGACTGACAAACTGACATATCAAGCCACAGCCGAAACAGCTTCACCTAGGAACAAAAAAATTCAGAGTTATGTTCTCCTTAGAGGGCGTTGTGGTTTTCATCACCCGAGGTCCCCAAAGGTTCTAAACTTGCCAATCATGAGCATATCCTCAGAGCCAAGGCAAGCATTTAGATGGGATTATTTTTAAATTGAACTACTATAGCGGTAAATTTAGTTTTCCACGAATTATCTATGAAACTCGAACCTTACGGGCGATCGTCGTAATTTTCAATTTAATGGAACTCTCGTACAAATAAATGCATATTACGCGATTTAAGGATTTCTCTAAATACGACAATTGAGAGGGCGAAAAGACGTGAAGTATGTTTTTGATTGTCCCTCAATATCACGTTAACAACTCTTCGAGATAAAGTGTTTATATTCGATTCAAAATTAAGATAACGTTAATACCCAAGTTTAGGGCTTATTTTAAATTCAACTGTTCAAGAGGGGAAAGAAGGGGGAACGGAATTTTTATATATATAAAACCCAATGGACTGTCGTCGTAATTTTCACTTCATTTAGATACATATACGAATGTATAGGACTGGATTTTGAGATTTTTCGAAATTATATTCCTAAGGAGGTTAAAAGAAGTCAAATATGTATTCGATTATTCCTGTGCACAGGGTAGAATGAAAGTAGAGGAATATATCGTGGGTGCAGATAGCCAGACCTAAATCAAGAATAGCAACCACGACTCTATTGACAATATTATGGACGTTCAACCCTAGGGAATAGTGAATGTTGTGTTGATGAGCAAGTTACGTGATTATAAATCTAAAGCCATATCGAATAGATCGTTAAACTTTAACATACAATTCAGATTCATGACGATGCGCCTACAAACAACTAAGTGAGACCGCTATCCCATACCGTGCACTGGAAACGTGGAGTCGCCTCTCTTGTTGTGCATGTATTTTTGTACCTTCACACCCATAGCAACACATCGCAGAACTTAAGGAACCGCTATGACATAAGGAACAAAGAAGGTACACAAGATACAACACACTCAGACAAACCGCTTCTGAGATACAGACATTCAAAGTCTGAACGTTATGTCAATGCCGACCGGTAGGCAACCCGTGTAGCACGTACATTGGTAACATGCTTCCGAGGAACACAAGCAATGTAGAACCATATTACCGACAGGTATGCAACACAAGAGGCAGCAGGAAAGAGGAAGTTGGTGCTTGTATGCAGGGACGCTGCAGGACGTCTTTAGCAGTACTGTAACGTAGTAAAATAAATGTTGCATTGTTTACGTAGAAAAGCACAGGAGTTGAAATGTGTACGTACCAGCACGTAACACAACACAATGATAACACCTAGTACTTACATTTTAGTAAATATTCTTAC
Source organism: Medauroidea extradentata (assembly GCA_003012365.1). Lineage (NCBI taxonomy): Eukaryota > Metazoa > Arthropoda > Insecta > Phasmatodea > Phasmatidae > Medauroidea > Medauroidea extradentata. The sequence goes on from PNEQ01073873.1 coordinate 24,493, forward strand.
TTTACACTTTGTAAGTTTCAAAGCAACACTTGCCCAAACTATCAGCCATCTATCCCAGCACAGGCAGTAATATGACGCACGCAAGTGATCCTGGTTACATACACCACAGCAACATGCAGTCTGACAATACTTTCCTCGACGCTTTCCATAGGTTCACAGTACGATAGTTCCTTAAGGAATCCTTACAAGATGAAGTCTAAGGGATTGAGATCTGGTGGCCGTGATGGCAAGGACACAAGTCCACCCCCTCCGATCCACTGCCCCGAGGAGACGCGATCCAATTCCCGGTGAGTTGCTGCACTGTAATACGCCGGTGTCCTGTTATGTTGGTATCTCTTGCCAGTCAGTCTCACTGGAGGTGGGTATGCAGTGTGTCTCTGTGACGTACTGTTGGAGCTCTTAACAGAGACCATCTTGAATTTTTGTACTTTACATCATAACTTTTCTTCTGGCTAAATTCATGGAACCTTAACTTAACTGAAGAATAGAATACGTATTGATAGATTTTTAGACAACGCAAAACTTTATTTTCCGTTACTGTCGTCACATATATAATTGCAGTTAATAAAGTAATATGGATTTTGCTAACATTAATTCGATCTGTAACAGCAGTAACAACAAAAACATATTTACTGTGTTATGACACAAAATACAAAAATTCAAGATGGTAACTATTACTCACTCTTAATGAGGATATTCCACGTACGCTGCTACGCGTTCTTGTGGTACCAACATAAAATGACACCGGTGCAGCTTATTACAGAGCAGCAGCTCACCAGGAATTTGAGACTGTTCACGTGGATAAATTTCATAATGTTATATTTGCACGACAAAGTGTTCGTTTTATAGACGTTACTTGTAACCACATTTTCAACAATTATAATTTTTTTAGCTGTCATAGTTATCCTATAACGACATGTCAAAGTTACAATTTTCAAGGTAAGGGAACATAGGAATATCAAAATCCAAATTACTTTCTCAAAATAATTTACTATGGAATAAATTACTATGGGCCACATGCTAAAATATTTAAAAACACCGAATAAAGTTACTGACTTTTTTTTAATTGCTCAAAATGAAGTAAATTCTCATAATTTTCATATTTTATAAAAAGTAATTTAAGTGTGTGTTTTTAATTATTTTGCATGTGACCGATAATATCTCATTTAAGTGTAAATAACTTTATTGAAGCTAGTCACTGAGTTTTTGTTATTCCTATGTTCCCATAGCTTGCAAATATTTAGTCTGCCATGTCGCTATGGGAAGACTAAGAGAGTTAAAAAATTGTACAATTAGAAAATGTAGTCACAGGTAACGCCTATAAAATTAACACTGTGTTACAAACGTAAAATGATGCACTTTTTCCACGTGAATACCCTTAAAGGAACTAGCGTACAGTGAACCAATGGAAAGTGTCCAGGAATGCATTGCCAGACTGCATGTTGCTGTCACTTGCGTGTGGTGCATGCCATGGTTGTGCGTCATGTGTGAGCCTGTGCTGGGATAGATAGAGGACCATTTAAAACACATGATACTTTTAAATATGCAAGGTGTAAAGAAAAATATTTAGTAAATTGTAAGTACAAGGTGTAACCACAGTGTCGTGTTACGTGATGGTACGTACACATTTCATATCCTATTGATTTCCAACGTAAACAATGCCACACTTATTTTACTACGTTACAGTACTGTTAAAGACGTCCTGCAGCGTCCCTGCAAACAAGCACCAACTTCCCTTTCCTTGTTGTCACTTGTGCTGCATACCCCTCGGTAATATGGTTGTACATCGCTAGTGTTCCACAGAAGCATGTCACCAGGAACATGCTACACGGGTTGCCTACCGGTTGGCATTGCCATATTGTCGGCCGTTGTGATTTTTCATTTCCATTACTTTCCTAAATTAGTCCACGCGAATACTTGAATGTTTCCTAATTACATACATGGATGATTCCTTCTCAATTCCTGTCTCAGTTCTAATTAAGTAGTGTTATGTAGTAACAGCATTTCAAAAACGTAAATAACTAGTTTAATTAATATTAAAAAAACAATTATGTCAGCAATTATTTACGATAAATAAATAAACATATTTTGGTGGTTACGTTTTATCATTATCGTGTCACGATTATTTTATGACGTAAGAAATTAGTAAATCTTCTTTTTTAAACACAGCACAGCAAACGCGAAGAAAAACCGAACCTACGACTACAATTGTTGGGAACCAGCTGCTTCCGGTCAGACACATGTCTCTAAACCAACTACTGAGAATAGCCATTAATTGCCACGTCATTCCGCACAGTACATGTGGACTGGGAGATAATCTGACAGCGTACATAATGTCCTGCCAGAATGCCGTGTTAACACCTTCCGTCACGTTTATTATCTACATACGTTACCTAGTAGATTATGAAGATACATGTGACGGCATCTGCTATAACTGTCACGTAGCACTTAAAGAGAGTCAGTTGGGTGTCGACGTTAAGTGCAGTGACGAGGGAGACGCATCAAGTTACGTGCGCCGAAGAAATATTTTGAGTGTGGAAATCGATCAAGATGCTCCTAGTGCTGTGATCAAATTGTCAGAGAGATGACGAAGTGCCACTTTAAATAAAAACATATGTTTATTAACATTAATAAAAAGTAATAGTCAGTTTTAATAATGTAATTTATCACCGTGTCGCCGCTGACATTGTTACCTACTAAATTGCTCATAATAGGTAAATAATGTTTGTCTATATATTTAAATAATTGGTCATGGATATAAGTCTGCATAAGCTGTACTCAAAATGATTCCAATATCGTTCTAATCTTTACTGATTTCCGAATATGTCACGTAATTATGTGAAATATCAAAACATTAAAAATCAACTACGGGTGGAGTATTACAAATATACATATATATTCTGTTATCTAATTATAAAAATAGGGACATTAAATAGACTGTGTGAGTTCAGAATTGTTGTTAAGATATAAATGTGACTGTCACCAGTAGGGAGTTATAAATCATTATCCAAGTGAAAGTACAAAGCATTAATTGATAAAACAAATTTAATGTGGTTGCCACGTGTATACATATTTGCCAGTGTAAATAAATATTTGTAACGTCTTAAATGAGTTTTAATCAATCGTTTACACAGCTCGAACCCAATGGGCTATCGCAATGATTTTAACTTCAAATTTATAGTAGGCCTGTGCAAATGTCTTAAGATAGGACTACAAGACGTTTCGAAATTCTTTAACTAGGATGGGGAGGGGGTGAAAAGACATAAAATGTGCCTTCAATTTTTCATCTATATCTATCGAATCAGTCAAGGTATCGGGGTGATGTTTGCTATAGAATGATGTTTACGTAAATACACAAAATATTATTTGAAGATATTTTCCGAATTAGGCTCTAATGAGGTAAAAAAAGGTAAAATGTGTTTTCGATTCGGGATCGATTACACATCGATCTAGCAAAACTCGTAGATATCGACGCAATTTTAGGTTATGATTAATAGGCGCTTGCTTAAATGCCTGAATTGCAGTTAATTAATTTTTTTCGAAACTCGACACCTAAAGATGTGAAAAGACATTGGATGTATTTTAGATAAGACTTTGATTGATATCGAACCCGTCGAGATGTAGAGTTACTTTCCACTTTATGGTGATGAACACGTAAATGCCAGTAAATAGATTTCGGGACTTTTCTAAATTTTAACGCTCACGGTTGTAAAGGGATGAAATATGTTTTTAATGAATCGTTAATTTAACTTTGGCTCAGTGTGTTATCGTTGTTCATTTTACTTCAATTCCATTCTTATTTAAATGTATAACATTTGACATTAAAATTTTGCGTAATTCGATCACTAATGGGATGAAAAGGCGTTTTTTTTTTTTCAATAACCCCATATTACCTAACTGGTAGAGATGTGAGATGTTAATTGCTTCAAAATTGAACTTAACGCAAATAAGAAAAATAAATATTTCCATTTTTATACGGTTAAACTAACTCTCAATTATCAAAGGAGAAACTTAGTATTTGTAAACCTTTTAAAGTAGACGATACGTAAAGTAAGTACGACCACCGAAAAAATAATTTATAGCGAGGTTACGCATTGTGCAACTTCTATGTACCTAGTGACCGAACATTTTTTTTTTTTTGTAAATTAACTTTTGAATGTACGTATTTGGGACACAGTAATCAATAATCACGCTAGATGTAAACAAGTCTTCATACCACGCATACTAAAGACACCATCCGAATAATCTCTCATATATAAGGTCTGTTTGGCTATGACTCTAGATAAGGCCAACGGCAATCGTTAACAGTGGCAGGTATAGACGTAAGACAGTTTTTCACACGGGCAGCTATAGCTACTTAGCCTGCTGCAAAGTAAGTTCAATCTTCAGCTTGGGTGTCTTAGCGCTTTATGGCCGAACTACTTATCTAGAATACAAAGAGGTCTTTGCAAAAGTAATTGATGTTTGCTGTTACGAGTAATACACGCGGGCAATGCCGCGGGGGTCGGCTAGCCTATATTATAAAAATTAATCTTTGTTTGTTCTTCTTCTAAGCGGTGTTATAACAGTCATCTGATTGCGAAGAAATTTTGGTGACCTGTGCGTCTACCACGGAAATTTATGCAAACAAAAATAGGGTGATGGGGGTAGAGAGCAAAACAAGGAAAGAGGAAGTGTGACAGAACAAGATATAAAAACATAGTGCAAAAAGTGAACTTTGTTGTGGTGGGCATGCGTCCGCGAAGGTTTCTGAAAAAAAAAAAACCTTAATTTTTGGAGGTAGAGGTGTCAAAACGGGGTATAGGGGCAGATCAGGTTACCCAAAAAAGTTAGTCAAAAACACCGCTGAGTACATCGTGGACCGCACCTGTTTTTTTTTTTTTTTTTTTACAAATTATACTTTGGGCAGGGGGGAGGAAAAACTATGTATAGCGAACAGTATGTAACCAAAAAAATCTGTGAATCATTTTTCCTTTTCAAAATATTTCTAAAACGGACATTAGTGACACTTAAAATCGTTTTGTACTATTTAGCACTTTTCAAAACATTCTTTTTTTTTTTTTTCAGAAAAACTACCACGTTATATTAAAAAGTCCCCAAACGAAGTCGCGGGTATAAGCTAATATGTACGAGATATCTAGAAACAACAGCATAGCTAACACACCACGAGACTCCTGGGCTAAAGTGGAGACGACAACGATAGTAGCAAAATATTGTACGGTGACAATTTACATGCGAAATGTGGCAACACTGTACCGTATCAAACACATCGAGATAAAAGAGTTCCTTTCCGCTTCGGGGCGACGATTACGTAAACACTCGGAAATGAACTAGGGATTTTTTTTTGTTTCGTCCTTTAATTGTCGTGATTTTCACTTCACTTGGATACTTATACACATATTTGAAACGTAATTTCAAAATTTTTCGAAATTGAACCCTTCAAAAGCTGAAAAATTTAAACATTTTCCTTTTTTCGATTAGTTAATAATGATATTGAAGCATTTTAGCTTCATCGAAATGCTTACGTAAATGACTTAGATGTTATTCAAGTTTTCCTGTTAGTTAAAATATTAAGTTACAATGGGAAAACTGAGTATTTGTACCATCGAAGGCAAACGATCCGAAAATCAAGTAGGCCTACGACCTTAGAAAAATAATTTATACTATGTTAATATTGCAGTTCTTTCGACTCATAACGTGATACGATCTCTTTGTTCAGGGGTCTATTTACAAGTTTTTTTTTTTTTGAGGAATACTGGTAACTATGACCGTGTTGCTGAAATTTCCGGACTGGTAAAAAACCTTAAACTAGTGCGAACCAGAGGCTGTACAGCTGGTTAAAAGTCCATTGAACTTCACAATTTCACCAAAAATAATTATAAATTCTTAACATATGTTTTAATTAATTCAAACATTATTAACATCAAAATTGATTATACATTAAAAATATTTATTATCTTGCGTCTTATTACATTGCTTCAAGATTTACAAATAATTTTATTTCCGCAATTCCGCTATTTGCCTTCATAAAATATTTTGTTTCACAAGTATAACTGAGAGGCTCAGAGCACGTCTCGATAATTTTTAAGTATTTGCAGTTTAAATGTTGTCTGTAGTAAATGATTAAATTTTCTCTAAGTGTATATGGACTGAGGTGGCCGAATGATCAGACCATTCGCCTCCTACCAAGGCGATCCGGGTCAGTCCCCGGATTTTCGCATGTAGGAATCGTGCCGGACGATGCCGCTGGTCGGCGGGTTTTCTCACGGATCTACCGTTTTCCCCGCAGCTTCATTCTTACGCTGCTCCATACTCACATAATATCACCCCTCACCAGAGCAAAAGACCTCGATGCTAAGCGCAGATCAAAATCTGTCTCTCTCTCTCACTTATCCATAGTATAAACGAAATACACATAATTAATGTTAGCTTTGTATGTAGTTTATGTGTACTCAGTTGATGAAGTTCTGAAAAATATTTTCTAAATAATACTATGCTAACAATATAGAAGTTGCCGCCATTCTGTAAAAATAAACACAGGATGAACGATATACACATAAGTAAAATCAGCTTTGTATGCAGTATATGAGTAGCAAGTTTGGTGAAATTCTGAATAACATTTCCTAGGATATGTAATGCTATGCTAAAAATATAAAAATAGCCACCATTTTGAAAATATAAACACAGGGTGAACGAATTACACAAAAGTAAAGTCAGCTTTATATGTAGTATTTGTGTCCCAAGGTTGATGAAATTCTCGAAAATAATTTCTAAAATATAAAATTGGTTACAATTTTTAAAGTATAAAGACAGGATGAACCAAATACACAGAAATGAAGTAGACTTTGTACATAGGATATGTGTTCCAAGTTTGATGAAATTCTGTAAATTATTTTCTAAGATATATAATACTATGCTAAAAATACGTAAATGGCCGCCATTTCGAAAATATAAACATAGGGGGAACGAAGTCAGCTTTGCATGTAGTATCTTTGTATCAAGTTTGATGAAATTCAAAAAATATGATTCCTTAGCTTGATGAAAAATGTTAAAATGGCCGCCATTTTGAAAACATGAAAAGGGCTAAAAATCAAGTCAGGTAGCTAAGTACTAAATGTGTACAATGTTTAATGAAATTCGGTCCACTGGTTCAAAAGATTTAGGAGGCCACACACAGACACACACACACACACACTGACATACATATATACACACATACGACACATACACACAGACAGAAAGGTTATCTCATAAGCCTACATTTTTCTTCGGAATGTAGGCTAAAAATCTTGTAAAAATACTATAATTTTAAATAATTAGAATTCTGTGTAAATCAACTCCGTCAGATGTCACAATTTTTTTATGGACAAAACTTATTTCTTCTCATATTCTACTTGTATTGTTACCTATACAAGGACAAAGAGACAGCTGCTGTCATGTCACAAAGTTCTCCGTACCAAGCTGCAAAATAAATATTGACGTCTTCAACAAGCACTGACACAAAGCCACAACAGACTGCAACAATGTGTCAAATCCAGCAACGCAAAAACTGTGCTAATTTTGTAGTGGGACAGATGTAGGTTTGGGTCACATTACCAATATTTATTACTGGCAGACGGAAACCCGCATTGCGCAGACTGGCACGAGCTAGGCAAACACTACACGTAGGGGTAGTGAAATATTTCAACGTTTCAGCCGTGACTTACATTCTGACGTTGAAACTCTGTCGCTTACTTTGTGATGTGGAAACTTGTGGTTTTCATTCAGACCTCTTGGAATTAAATATTATCTAGAAGGCAGTGTAGCTACTTTCACGCCGAATCTGATGTTGTCTGTATTTGAAAGTTACAGGAAACGACAGATTGCATGTTGCAGTACTTGGCAACACCATAAATATAATAATAGGCGTAGTAACATTACACTAAGAAACAATAAGAAAATAAGTTTATAGACAAAGAAAACGCTTTAAAATTTTTGTTTCTTAATTCAATGAACTAATGAAAATTAACAAAATTAAGTAACTCTTACGCAGACAACATTTAGTTACACTAAAATTTCGTAGAAGGGTTTATGTAAGAAAGTTGGGATAAAAATTTCAGACCTAACTTTAGTAAAACTGTCAACAAGAATAACATAACTGTTTGGCAAATGCTCACTAGCCGTAAAAAGTATTTGAACTAAGTGACAATTTATTCCATTATTATTATTATTATTATTATTATTATTATTATTATTATTATTATTATTATTATTATTATTATTATTATGGAATAATGGGAAGACAATGCTAGACCTTTATTCGTAACGAGAACAAAGGGTAAGAATATTTATTTACATACAGGAGTGAAGTTGAGCATTAGAGACAAAATGTTCGGATTACTACTTAAATGCATCAGTTTGGTGACGTTGCAGCAACAGCAGAGCCACTGGGTGTACAAAAAGTTGCTCCGTGTGAGAAAAAATTTTCAATTTAACCGTCAAAATACTTAGAAATTCAGTTGCAATAATAATCTCTATGTATAAAAATGAAAGCTGACTGACTGACTGACTGACATGTCAAACTGCAGCCCAAACCACTGTACCTAGAATCGTGAAATTTTTTGTGGGGGTTCCCCTCAGGTCGTAGGCGAGCACTAAGACGGGATTTTTCGAAATTCGACCTCTAAGTGGGTGTAAAGGGGTGAAATGTGTTTCCGAAGAAGTGTCGATAGAGCTCGAACCCGACGGCCAATCGTCGTGATTTTTACTTTAATAGGACACTCGTAAAATTGCATATTAGCAATTTTAAGGACTTTTCGAAGTTCAACATTTAAGGGAGTGAAAAGACCTTAAATATGTTTCCAATCGATTATCGATATCTATCGAACCCTTTGGGATAGAGTGTTGATATTCACTTCAAAATATTGCTTACGTAAATACCCAAAAAGCTGTTTTAGGTTTTTTTTTAATTCGACCCCCAGACAGTAAAAAAGAGTAAAATGTGTTTTTATGAATCGTCTATATCTTTGAAACACAATTAGCTATCGTCGTGATTTTAACTTTAATTGGTTACTTTTACAAATGTCTATGACAGGACACAAAGACGTTTCGAAATTCTTTATTTAAAGGGGTGAAAATACGTGAAATGTGTTTTCGATTATCCTTCCATATCTATCGAATCAATAGAGATATCGAAGTGCTCTTTGCTTTAAATTGGTGCTTTTGTAAATATTCCAAGTACCATTTAAAATTTATTTTCTGAATTCGGCCCTAAAGTGGTTAAAAAAGGGGTAATATGAGTTTTCGACTCACATTCGATATATATCGAACCCATAGCTTTTTATACAGCGACGTGATTTTTGTTTAGGATTGATGCTTACTCAAATATCTAAAAAGCAATTTCAGGAATTTTCGAAATTCGCCACCTAAGGACGTGAAAGGGGGTGAAAAGTGGTGAAAAGCGTTTTCAATTAATCGTCGATATACCTTGAACCCAGCGGGCTAATGTTGTGTTTTTTACGTCCACGAGATACCAATAAAGTATTCTAAATCGTGATTCAAGGGTTTTTCGAAATTTACTCTCTTAGGTGGTGAAAAGACCTTGAATGTGTTTTAGATAAATCGTCTATATCTTTCGAACCCGTCGAGATATACCTACAATTAATTTCTGCTTCAGGAATATGATTACAGAAATTATCGCAAAACAGTTTTCAGATTTTTCGAAATTCGATTTCTCAATACTGTGCAGGGATGATATAGTGAATGATCGAATTTGATTCGACTGAACGGGCTAGCGATGTGATTTACACTTCAGTTGGATACTTATACAAATGTCTAAGATGTAAATTTAAAATATTTCGAAATTCGACACCCAAAAGGGTGAAAAAGCACAAAATTTGTTTTCCATCAACCCACGACATCTATCTAACCAGTAGCGATATTGAGGTGTCGTTCGCGTCAGAGTGATGCTTACGTAAATATTAAGAAAATATGTATGTATTTTTTTTCTTTGTAAGAAACGTGATTATTAACAATAAAACTAAGTTGGTCAATATTCAAGGCAGATGATCCGAAAAGCAGGAACGAGCAGCGAGAAACAACCTATACAGGAGTTTCACTCTACAGTAACCTATCGAGACGTGGTGTTGTACAACCTCTATGAGACCAGGACACAGATATTTTATTTTTTTAATAAAATTTTATTTTCATGAATTATTTCGACGTTACGTGACGCAGTTGTTTGTTGCTCAGGTTTAAATTCCGGCAGGTTCTGGGCTCAAATTCTGTTAAAAGCTACGTGCGAACGATCAATTTTGACACACAATAACTACAAGGCAGATCGAATTAGTGCAATTTACGTGTAGTCGTTTAAAAGGGTAAAATTGCAGTTCGCTTTACACTTAGGTTCCTCTACAACATCAGCTGACATATCGTCGGTATACTGCCATAAGTGATTAAGTCATTAATGTTATTTTGTTTAAAAATACTATTAAATTGTAGATATTAACAAAAATGTGGTACGTTTCTATACTGTGACGCAACAGTACAAAATGACGAATATACTTAAAACTTGGGCAATTGTTCGTGAACAATAAATACATATTCCTAGCATTTTTATCATTTTATCTCATTTTGACTGGGTCACTTTTGGCAGTAAAACGACCATATAACACTAATATTAAGTTTGCGGTACCAAATACGTTTCCGTGTAACCTTTACCCGCTGAAACTTTGTAATAGCAATAAAGATCCAGTGAATATGTTGAAAATATGTAATTGAGGGCACTGTCACCAATGGATGTACACAGGGTAAATAATATGTTTTTCATTCGATTCACCTCTTACCTTAGGTGTCTTTAACTACCCCACATCGCAAATTGGCAGGGTTATAAATAAGGTCCAGGTGAAGTCGCCGTTAATGTCAGGGACAAATTTAAGATTGTTTTTCGCGTGGACAGCTATAGCTACTTATCCTGCTGCAGAACTAGCCGCTTGGACATTCTAACATTTGATGACTGAAGTACCAATCTTGAGTGCAGATAGATTCTTCAATTAAAGTAAATATTATCAGTTGCGAATAATACTCGCGAGCAAAGCCGCGGGGGACTGCTAGTAGTGTATAAAACACAAACCTTGTTTTGGTAAATTTGCACGTTTTGCAAGGAAACTGAATTCCTACAACTTAATCTCAAACAATTTTCGGAAAATACTAAACAATTTTTTTACAATGGGGCAAAAACCGAGTCTGCCACCCACCTTCTGACATAATTTAATGTGACTGTTTCAGGTGACCTAGGACGTTTCATAAAAATATCCGTATTGCAAAGACTTCATCTTTCAATATACGGAACACAAACTACGTGGTAGAGTGAAAAACGTGTTATGTAATAATATTTTCTTTACAGATATCACAAACGCCTAAAATGCTCCCTGTAGTCGCACAGCATTCATGCACATCTAAGTCAAACTCGTGTAAAACTAAGTATATCCGGTGTAACTGCAGGCACGCAGTATATGCGTTTTCGGTAGAGATAAAAATATTTGAGGCTGGTATATATAACTGTAAATAAATATTCCTATGCGTTAAATAAACGTTTAGGGGAACGCATGTTTTGCGCTGCTATTATTTTCTTTATTTTTTCACAAATGACAATATTTATTTTGCTAAACGTTTTTTACATAAAGCTTGGGAAAGAAGTTACTGCAGTTATATTTACTAAAACATTACCACTGAACTTCTTTCACTAATATATAATATTTTTGCTGTCATTTATATTTACTTCACTGTCTAGGGCCTACGAGAAAAATCTGATGTGCAGTGGTCTATATTGAGTAATAAAATCAATAATTGGTAGCAATAAAGCTTATGTTGTGGCAAAAAAACAGTTTTTTAGAGTATAGTGCTTTTGTTTCGAAGTGCTGTGTACATCCATGGAAGGTGTTATGTATAAGTAGACTAAGCGCTAATTGTAAGGTAACAGTAAAACATGCTAAAACTTACACAGATATGAAAGAGTTTTCCTATATATATATATATATATATATATATATATATATATATATATATATATATATATATATATATATATATATATATT
>PNEQ01073879.1:0-27443 GCA_003012365.1 Medauroidea extradentata
GTGCTGCTAGGTTGCCTCGGCAACGTTGCAGTTGTAACGTTTCTGGCACGTGCAGGCAACGTGCTGCTAGGTTGCCTCGGCAACGTTGCAGTTGTAACGTTTCTGGCACATGTAGGCAACATGTTTATATAGTCTGTGACGAACTTAGCACATTGTAACGTTGTAGCAACGTTTCCAGCACCACCTGTGCTGTTAGGGATACTCATGGCAAATGGTATAAGTTACTTTGATTTTTCTGCAGTACATGGAATTTAAATGTCACGATGTATAACGGAATGTTTGTCTCCACTAATCAAACGTCTGCTTGCATGTATTTGTATTACAACTGATAACCATTCATATTAGAAAAATATTCACGTCGTATATAAATCACATTGATCATAAGTCGTTAGTTGCATGATTAAAATGCTAGAACACTGTACACAGAACTAATTTTTTATCATGATAAATATCTTTCTTGCCGTCTAGTATCTGTAGTGTAAAAGATAATTTTACTGCCGTTATAAGTGTGGATGTTTTAGTTCAGCAACAATAATCTGCTATAAAAAGTTATAAAATGATATCGTTTTATTTATTTATTTTTTTCGAGTTACGAACCAAGGACTAATACGTCGCTAGCACGTACTTTCTATTTTGGTTCTTACTGATAGAACTCTTATTTCAGTCGTGTATATGCTTTACGGAATCGAACAAATGGAGTAATGTTAAAATATTACGAAAATTCGGCTAGGTAATTAAGTTGCGGAATTTGCACTATCGGTCTGAGACAGCTTAATTTTAGTTCTAACTTAAACTAGTAGATCATCAAACATATAGATATTTAATAGGCTTAAATACATTTTAATGGTTATAGTGTTTAAACTTAAGCGTTGCATGTAATCGTTTACACATGTTTATATTATTCCCTGCATAAACGCTGTATGTGAAAAAGAAAACGGAAACAGTTATTTACTTCCAAACGATGTTTAAATTGTTAGGTAAAGCGTGGCAGGTATCTGGCTGGTGGCTGACGTGCTGTGTTCGTGGGTATGAGTTAAAGAAAACATTTTATTGAGATTTATATAGGTTTCGTTTGTCAGAACGTACAGTTACAAAAATATCATACCGTTGTATTCACCTCCCAGCCAGTCACCTCTCAGTAATATAGTTGTACATCGCTAGTGTTCCCCAGAAGCATGTCACCATGTACGTGGTACACGGGTTGCCTACCTGTCAACATTTCCATAATGATCTGTTTTCGAGGACATGTTATCTCAGAAACGGTTTGTCTGAGCGTGTTCGGACAGATGCACCTTATCTGTTCCTTATGTCGTTCATATTCTTTATTCACTACGTTGAGTTGCTACGAGCGTACAGGTGCTGAAATACATGCATAATGACAGAGGCGACCCCATGTTTTCAACTATGGTCACACTTAATTACCTGAATACGTATCGTCATCCATCTTAATTGAATCCGGAAGGTCAAGGTTCCATTCGAAGTGGTTGTTGATTTATCGTCACTTAACATATTCATCGACACAACCTTCACGTTGGTTTTACGGCAATACTATTGACATTAGAGGTGTGGTTACTCATTAGTCTTGATTTAGGTCAGGCTATCTGTACCCGCGAGATTTTCCGCGATTTACATCCCGTCCTGTGTGGTTTCCTCTCAGCTCGTAGGTGAGCACTAAGAAGGGATTTTACGCTATTCAACCTCTAAGGAGGTGAAATGGGATGAAATGTATTTTCGAAGAAACGTCGATAGAGCTCGAATCCGACAGCCTACATATCGTGATTTTTACTGCAATGAGAAGCACATAAAAATATGCATGTTAGCCAATTTCAGGATTCTTTGAAATTCAACATTTTAGGGGGGGGGGGGGGGAAAGGGCCTTAAATGTTTTTCCGATTAATTGCCGATATGTATCGAATACTTTGGGATTGTAAATCGTCTTTATCACTGGAACATATTGGCTATCGTCGTAATTTTTACTCCAGTTGGTTATATGTAAAAATGACTATGACAGGACACCGAGACGTTTCCAAATTTGATAATTAAACTGCTGAATATACGTGAAATGTTATTTCGATTATTCCTCCATATCTGTCGAACCAATAGAGAAATAGAAGTGTTCTTTGCTTTAGATTGATGCTTATGTTAATATACAAAATACCATTTAAATATATTTTCCGAATTCAGTCCCAAATTGGCAATAAAAATCATAAAATACGTTTTCAATTCACAATCGATAGCCATCCCAACATTGATCTTTTATATAGCGACGTGATTTTTGTTTAAGATTCATGTTTACTCAAATACCTGAAAAGTAATTTCCCGAATTATCGAAATTCCTCACCTATAGAGGTGAAATGTGTTTTCAATTAATCGTCGATATATCTTGAACCCAGCGGTCTATTGTGTTTTTCACGCCCAAGAGACACCAGTAAAGCAGTATAAAATGTTATTGAAGTTTTTTTTCTCGAAATTTAGTCTCTTAGGAATTGAAATGACCTGGAATGTGTTTTATATAAATCCTCGATTTATATCGAACCCGTCGAGATATTCAGTTAATTTTTTGCTTCAGAATGATTATTAGTTAAGTGGTTGCAAAAACGTTTTAAAGTTTTTTTTTCTTTCAAAATTCGAACTCTCAGTACTGTGCAGGGGAGATGTGTGGTTATTAATGAATGATCTATTTGGCTTGGACTGAACGGGCTATCGTCACGATTTTCATTTCACTTGGATACTTGTACAAATATTTAAGATGTGAAATTAAGATTTTTCAAAATTCGACACCTAAAAGGGGGAAAAGGCATAAAATTTTTTTTCTATCAGCCGATGATATAGTAGAGATATTTAGGTGCTGTTCGTTTCAGAATGATGTTTATGTAAGTACCTAAAAAGTTTTATGCAAGTTTTATATTTTATATAATAACTTAATCACTAAGAAAATAACATAGTTTGTAAACTTTCAAGGCAGACAATCCGTAAAGCAAGTACGACCGGCGAGAAATACAGGATGTCCATAAATTATCTTTACAGCTTTAAACGTCAATAACTTGAGAACTAGACTAGATAATAACAAACGGTTTGCAGCAGGTTACATATAAACTCATGAAGATTTTTGACCTCATTCACAAACGTCAATGTGAGCACCCCTAGTGGTGCGCAGAACGTCCAGTCGGTATTCCATTACACCATGTATGCTCCAGCAAATCCACTGTGACATGTTGAAATGCGTTACTGATGCGTGTCTTTAAGTCCTGTAGGTCTGTTACCTTAGTTCGGTATACCATAGCCTTTACAAAACCCCATAGGAAGAAGTCTAGTGGTGTTATGTCGGGTGATCGTGGCGACCACCAAATTGGACTATCGTGTCCAATCCGCCTATCTGGAAATTTTTCATCCAGAAACTGACGGACAATCAGGGACCAGTGAGATGGTGCCCTATCCTGTTGGAAGATAACGTCAGGCTGCAAGTGTTCCAACTGTGGGACTGCAAACTCTTGCAACATGTTCAAGAAAACACCACTGTTTACGGTCGACTGAGTGAAAAAGAATGGACCAATTATGCAACTGTGCATAAGACAGCACCACACATTCACTTTGGGACTGTCTCTTCCCATGCTACGTGTCACATGCGGACGCTCTGATCCACACATACGAACGTTATATCGATTCAGTGTGCCTTATACACAGTGACGGTTTGTACTATTGGACTGCAGGGGGCTGCAACCCTCCCTGATTATTTGGGAATTTTGGTAAATAATTTTCGTCTTCACATCTGGTGTTATAGATCATTTGTAATGATATATTTTGAACTACCTACTCGCCAAAACCGTCAGCCGATCGCGAAGTCTGAGGAATTCAGAAAATTTTGAAGATTTACTTGTGTATGCGTTTCCTGCCTCGTACGGTTTGAACTTGGCAGGACTGTACTGCGAGCAGCCCATCTGACCTTGCTAGCGCATGCGCAGAGCGCGCCCCGGTCTAGTGAACCCAAGAAGAAGGGAGGTGGGGGTGTCTGGCATTTGACGCGCTTGTGGGCTGCGAGCCGTCCACCCCCAGCACATGACGTCACGCGGTAGCTCTAGTCTCTTCCTTCGTGGGGTAAGCATCGCTCTCTCGCGGTGCCGCGCCTATAAGCAACGAAGGTGTGTAGCTCACATGGAAGAGAAGGCAGCGACCATCTGCTATAGGGCGCGTCCCATGGGTGGCGGATATGGGAGCACCATGCTATGGTGTTGCTGGGAATATTCAAATACCAGCTCGTGGACCAACTGGCCAGCGCTTACGCTGTCGGGGCGCCGGTGCGGCAGGCTGAGTGACTCGTAAGAAGATTGGCGGAGAAGGACGGCGGGGGACCGAGGTGCTGAAAAAATGCGAAGTGAAACTAACCGCCGTCTGGAACTTGCAGGCAGTGGAGAGCTGTTTGCGCGGGGAATTGAAATGCGTCGGAATTCGGACGTCGAGGTGGCTAGGCCCTTGTCAGGGCCCTGCCTGGCTAGCAGCGGTAGCTTCGGGATGGCGCGCCTAAAACCAGCCCGAAGATTTTGGAGGTACTACAGGGAGTGGTGCCCCTTCCTCCACCCTGACATGAAGGTGCAGCTGCCAACACTGAAGAAGGAAGACGGCGACGGCGAACAGATGAGTCACTCAGCCTGGGATGGTCTCTGGCCATGGCCGACAAACCGAAAATTATTTCCTGTTGCCGACACTGCAGAGCGTGAGCTTGCTTGCGCTCGGGAGTGTGGGCGATGGCCGCTAGGAGCGCTCAGGCTCCTAGCACAAAGCTCTCTGAGCAGCGCCCTCTTCTCATTGGCTGTGGCCGCCAGCCAATGAGACGTCACAATTTCCCGACACACATCTTTCGTAACAAATTCGGAAACGAATTGTTAACTAAATATCCTACTTTCTCCATGTCCTAACATTAATTATTGTGGTTTATTCCCTGCGCGCCCTGTCGCACAGCTTTTCCCAGTACCCTACTCTATTTGTACAGGTTTTACTGTGCTCTTCTCTATCTCTTGCTCTCTTCGGGGGTGAGTGCATGGCCACAATCGCAGCCATGCCTCCAGACAACCCTGCTCAGCCTATGAGGCCCGCGACCTCCTAATACCTGCACGTTACCTAAGGCGTATAAGGCTTAGCCTTGAGACGCAACTCAATCCCTCCTTGCGATATAACTAGTTACTAATGCATGCCGGAGTACCCATAGACTGAGACGGGGTACACGCTGGCGTAGCGGGATTTGGGGCCTCGCCAGACAATAAAAAAAATCCTGCTTTAGAGACCCGCACATCGCGTGCACCACGCTACACTGCACTAACGACAGACGCACCTTGTCACTCAACTTGCTCGTTTCGCGATATCACTGCAGGAAATTGTACCAAAATTATATGACCTGTCCTACACACTGTGGCGCTTCCTACGAACTTTTGACATTTTTCGTACGCAACTTAGTAGTGAAAAAATTCTAATATCGTAACTACATTTTAACTCAAAACCCAGCTGAAACACATTTTAAAAAAACTTGTCTAAAGTAGCAGGTTTCTACATATGTGGAGTTTTTAAACCTTTTACGCCAAAAAGAATAGTTTATTCGTAATATTCTACCATAAATTCACTTCAAATTGCAACAATTTTCTCGAGGCGGAATTTTAAGTTTTAGATGTTGCTCATTCACTCCTAGGTGTTACAGTAATCATTTTTTGCAGCCTACTATTTCACAAGAATTATAATAAATTAATATCAACTTAAAAATACAAAGTTAAATAGAAGTGACATTGATATTCGTTTTTAAAGAATATACTGTACGGCCGAGTACTTTACCGAACCGTATTTGGAAGAGAAAAATATTAAACTCATAGACGACAATTTTAATCAAAATTTGATTTTCTGTCCGTCTATCACATAACTAGTTTTCAAATACTGAAGGTTTTTTTTTACTGGACGTCCTTTTCAGATACCTTCAAAATCTGACTTGTTTATGCTTCCGCAGTAGACGAGACAGAAAGCCATAAACAAATGTACTCTCCATACACGCAAGTATTTCATAATAAGGGGAATTACCACTATAATTCACCATTCTATATATATTATTTCAATGAAATATATTGAGATATTTAGGTGGCTTTTAATATTATAGGTCTTACGAGTTATTTATTTTTTTTTTTTGTATTTTGAATATGTATTAATACCTTTCTTTAAATTTATATAAGTCGTTGTTTGAAGTCTATAACCTCCCTCCTTGCGTACAGCCCTTACCCTATATAGGCCGTCCACGATAAAGTGAGCACTTTATAATAAGTTATTGCGAAATTTGTTGTAAGAAAAGAACGACGAATGAACTTCACGTACAAGTAACAGGTATCCACACATTAGTCAAGTGACAATTTAGTTGAAACATGTTTTTCACTTAATATTTTAATTTTCGAATACAGTGAGATGTAGTAAAGTTAAAAGTGTAAAAAAATAAAAGAACTATAGTGCATTAAATTAACGTTGCAGTTTTGTTAAATGTGATACTTTGTGATTTTTGTAACCTTTAAAACAACTGAGCTATGATGTCAATCCGATGTCAGAACAGCACCCTCTGATGCGGTTTCGACTTGGCGTAACTTTCCACGCAGCTACCACCTACTTGCTATTTTAAGTGCTCAACACAGTAATCCAAAGGTATGTTACATTTTTTTAAAATTATGTTTGTGGATTTTAAGAATTTTATTCTAAAAATTTACAGTAATCCAAAGGCATGTAAAACTTGTTAAAATTATTACAGTGGATTTGTGTATTTTGGTCTAAAAAAAATTAATACCTTGAAATATTTTAAACTGTTTGAGAAAATGGAATAGCGGTAACGGCTTGAAACGTTACTTGATTTCCTCTAGGGACTAGGGAGGTCCCTTAACAGAATGATTCTTTAAATAATATTAATAAACCTACCAAAAGTATATTCAATGTTGAGACACGAGAACTGCTAAAATAGCACCATTTTGCACTTTGAAATCCAAAATGTTCCGGGGCAGGACCCCCGTAACCCTCTCCTTTTATTGGGGAATAAGTGTTCCTCCTCGTATATGCAGCCCTACCTATGTCAAAATCCACGAGCCGCGCCTGCATTGTACATGGAATGTTGACTAATCGGAGAAACAAATTATTTTCAAAAAGTCATTGGTGGCAGGCCCACCCAGAGGCATGCCAGGGCCCGGGGTAAACGATAATCTTGGGGGCCGCCCTCCTTTTCACCGACAAAAAAAACTTATGCTAGATGTCTCAAAGTGTTTGGTGGACTTAACAAAAATTTTCGTGTGTATTTATCCATGTATTTTTGTATTTTTCGAAACCATTTAACTATTACTATAGTTAAAATTTTATATTTAAAATATCACATATTACCATCAAAATGTTTTTGTAGAGGAAGAGATAGGAGCAATAAAATAAATGCGTATGTAGAGAAAGTTATTTAATAATTTGACATTTTAACTGGAAAAGGTATGTAACAATTTAAATTTTTTACTGGAAAAAAGTCAGACAAAACAAAAGTACGACGTACTATTTACAAAGAAAGTAATGTACGTGCATAACACTGACTGACTGACATATCAAATTACAGCCAGAAAGAAGTTTTAGGATTTTTTTGAAATTCGACCCCCAAACAGTAAAAAAGGGGAAATATGTTTTTTTTTATTAATCGTCTGTATAGTTGGAACCCAATTGGCTATCGTAGTGATTTTCACTTCAATTGATTACGTATACAACTCGCCAAGACAGGATTCTAAAGACGTTTTGAAATTTGATAATTAAGGGGATATAATATGTGAAGTGTGTTTTCGATTACTTCTCCATATCTATCGAACCAATCAAGACATCGAAATGCTCTTTGCTTTAGATTGTTGCTTATATAAATATCTAAAATACTATTTAAATAAATTTTCCCGAATTCGGCCCCAAAGAGGTAAAATAGGGTAAGACGTGTTTTCGATTAGCAATCGATACATATTGACCCCATTGATATTTTATATAGTGACGCGATTTTTTTAAAAGATTAATACTTACCGGCACTCAAATACCTGAAAAGTAATTTCACGGATTAAAAAAAAAAAACACCTAGAAAGATGAGGGGTGAAAAGTGTTTTCAATTAATCGTCGATATGTCTTGAAGCGAGCAGACTATTGTGTTGTTCACGTCCATGAGACACCAGTAAAGTAGACAAAAATGTGATTCAAGAGTTTTTCGAAACTCGATCTCTTAGGAGGTGGAAAACCCTGGAAAGTCTATTGATGTCCCCAAACTGGCTGCTGTTTTCTGTGAAGCTCAGACGATTGGCATGACTGGAGTTCCGCCTGCCTGGCAGCCAAGACTACTTCCAATATAAGTTTTGTTTGTTTTTTAAATCACCGTTGTCACAGATCTCTGCGACAGAACATGGTTATGAATTCACTGACCGACTTACCTAGTAATTGTACTCTAGTGTTAAATTTGAAATGTTCGAATATCATGTTAGTTCTTGGTGTGAAATAGTCTCGAAATGCTTTCAGGACCTGCTCTTGTGTATCTGGTGAGGTGTGGAATTGAGTCCAAACTTCTTCCGCTCTTTCCCCCAAAACATACAGCATTTTATCTATATTTTCTTGATGCAGCTTTTTGGAGTAGCGAGACACTGACATAAAGCTTATAAATAGTTTCTCACGCCAGTCATGATGACGGTGCTGAGCAGTACATCGGCTGTTGAGGCTGTATACCACTACTACCCCTCCTCGTGGTGGTTTTCCCCGGTTCGTCTGTCATGTTGTAAACTGTATATATGCGTTCCGCACTTCAACAATATGCTGGTTGCCATTTACCGCTGCCATAATGTAGGATTTGTGGAAGGATCTAAGTCGCAGTAATACACAGGGCGGCCATTGTTAAGAGACTCAGGGCGATCCCATGTCCAGTGCTGCCACCTAATGGAACAGTTTCTTCTAAAAAAAATAAGTTCACCTAGCATAGTTTTCTCATACAGGTGCGTCAGTCGAAATTTGCATGTTACGCTGCAGTGCAAATAGTGGAAACCAATTGAATTACTTAAGTGAACTAACATGCTGCGAACTATGAAACCAGATTTTAAAAACTCCAAGTGACCTATTTTGGTATTTTAAAAAAATTGCTAAATTTGTAACTACTTTCCTGTAGTTTTGTGGTTTTTTAAAATTCAAATGATTACATTGTAAGCTTCTAACTGTTTTATTACATAGCTCATGGGAAGCTATTTAACCGCGAATTATATCATTTAAGTACCTAAGTCAATTGGTTTTCACTAATTGCATGGCAGCGTAACACACAAATTTTGACTTACAGGCACGAGTATGAGAAAACTATGCGAAGTAAAATTGTTTTTAAGAGTATACTGTACTCACCAGTATAGTCTATAAAACTAACAATATTTCATAAAAATTTATAATTATGATTTTATCGCACTTTATGTCCTTAAGACGAATGCACACAGTAGTAAAATCAAAAGGAATTTCAAGAGGACTCGGGCAATGTTTTCGATTAGCGTCAATTTTGGCTTTTTCCTTGTGTTGCATCATTGCCAAGAATAAAATCAAAATTCACAATATTACTTAACTTGGATATGCAACGAATTGGCCTGTTAAGTAAAACAATTTTTAGATGTTACTTCTACTCCTTACATTTGGCGTATGCCGTACACTGTGTTGCATAGCAATGTAATTTAATTCAAGAGTTTTATTTTTTTTTTTTTTTTTTTTTTTCTGTGTCGTCCATAATGACCATCGCGAATGTGTGTGTTCTCTTCAACAGAAAAAGGTGAGGAGATGTTTGGGCTATGCCAGGATGGTGCCTTGGTCACAACTTGTGCCAGAAGATTGGTACGAAACAAGTCTCTGTTCAACAATGCACGGGTCTTGGTGCTTGTGGGGACCAATGATATACTGGTGAGTTTATACTTTCAACAGTTCACTTTACTTTACGTGATTAAAGATAAATTATTCACTATATATATATATATATATATATATATATATATATATATATATATATATATACATATACATATATACACACACACACATGCACACGCACACATACAGTATGTTATGCGCTTCGACAGATATATTTCTGGGCCTTATTGCAGAGAACATTGGGAAAACATTCTGTCGCCTACAAAATGCCGCCACGATACAAGACGGACGTGCACAGAACACAGACAGATGACAGCAGTGGAGAAACCCGTCCATTACTGTGAATACAGGACAGAGGAAAGACATGCACAAACAGTTAACAAAGTGTTCCAATCAACTACATATGTCCACTCTTGGTGTATGGGACGGCGCATTCTTCGGACATCTCCCTACTAGACGACTTCGTATTTTGAGCAACTGATGCGAGCGACTTCTTATTATTGCAGTCTTATGCAGGAAAGGCATGTACAACTATGCGTGTTTTAGATTTTATAATTCAGTACTGATGTTGCATAGCTGATCTTTCACTTACTGTTTCTCCATAAAAGAATTTGTGCAATACAATAGCTATCGAAACCGAAGTGTGTGTCGATCGAACTGCAAAAGTGCATCAACACACTCGCACACACACATGCGCGCACGCACATGTGCACGCACACATGCAGGGTGTTCCGAGAGTAGACGTCAATAAAGAGGCGGGTGATAGGAGGAGCCCAAAACCTACCAAATAAACCAATTTTGTATAATCCGATTCTCAACAGTCTAAAAATTACGCATTTGCAAAGAAATTTGGTTGTACTGCACTCTGAGCTAAGCATTTACTGATGGTGGAAAAAGTAATGGTCCATGTAGAACGAAATTTGTAAACACCAAAGATAATTAATGTTGTCACTTTTCAAAACACATTCCATGTCACTGAGAGTACAGCTTTGTAAGGTAAAAAAAGTCACTTTCACAAAAGTTGTGTTTGGTTATGAAATATGCGTCCAGTTTGCGTGAGGTAAAAAAATATCAATGGGTCACATAAATAAACACCTCCATTGGAAAAACTGCCTCATAATATGGTCAATTCATGAGTAATAACCAGTATAGTAAAATTAACAAACGTAAAAGCGAGTAGATAGAAAATAGAGCTCCGAGCACAGACGTGTGGGGTAGGAGACACAGGGAAACACTGTGGCTATATTGGATGACATCACCCATAATGTAGCTTGATGATGTCACACATCCTTTATCTTGATGACGTCACTTGTCTTCCATCTTGTATTCTAGAATTTTATAGTTATGCTCTGTCATTCTTTCTGGTCCCCTGTCCAATCCCCATATGATTCTCCTGCCCTATCATTCCATCTGGCCCACAACTCAATCCCCAGGGTGTGGGACATGGTGACACATGGCGACCAACTTAAATTACGTCACCTGTCCGCTATCTTCGATTAATGACATCACCCATTATTTATCTTGATGACATCACTTGTCGGCCATCTTGTATTCTAGAAATGTCATACTCTGTCATTCCATCTGGTCCCCTGTCCAATCCCCTGTGTAATCATCATGATCTAACATTGCATTTGGGCCACAACTCAATCCTTTCTCAGCTGCGATTGTCCCCAGTCAAATCCCCCCTCCCCCAAGTGCTGTGCTCTGTCATTCCATCTTATCCCCTGTCCGATCCCTGCTGCTGTATCCATCTTGGGGAGAATCAGCCATGGCATGTTTCTTATGCATAAAGTTCAAATTTTAAATTGTGATGAGGGTCAGGTTTATTTGCTTTGGTAATTAAATTCATGTTATGTAGCCATTTTGTTTTTATATGCATTGATGTGCAATACCAATCAAAATTGTTCAGTCATCATCACGTCCTGTTTATCAACTAGCATTTATAATAAATTATTTTATGAATGTGTGTATAGGTAATATTCAGAACTAACGAATTACAGTTACAATATGGATTATGTCATTTTTGTTTCATGTGTCGTATTCCTTCTTGAAGGAGTAAAACTACCCTTCCCTCACACTTACCATCTGCATAGAACTATGCAGACAGTTCCCCGAGGCTTGAGTCTGGGCAATACACAATGCTGATAAAGCTTTTTCAAGCAGTTTGAAGGCCGTAAAATGAGAACTTCCCTCTAGGAATAAGTGCCCTTACTCAAAGCGGACAACGAACACCAAGACAGATGACAGCAAAAGAGAAAGAGTATGGATGGATAGACAGAGGAAAATAAAAGTAACCAATAGCAGGTGTGCTGATGACTTCTCATGCTGTCTCTTGAGTTCTCTCGCATTTTTAGCATCCCCTCACCTCTTACCCCCCAGCAAGCAGCCCGAAGCTGACTTTCCTGGAATGATCGTCTAGATCATCGGGCACTGAGAACGAGATTCTGGTATTGTCGCAATGGTGGCAACATCTTCTCAATCTCGAAGTTGAAGTAAATCTTGCTGGTGACATCTTCTCAGTAATTAATGTAGGAGGGTGTTGAAGCCATATTTGGATTTTAAAAGCTGTGAGCTAACAGCATACCTGACAACTCTTGCATGTTCTCCAGTGTGATAGGGACACAATGCGGAAAATACTTTAGACAATGCCGAAAAACTAATTAATACAACAGGGAAAGATTACAACATGCCTCAATTTCTCTTGCATAGCCTCAAGTGTGCTTATGAGTCAAATGTCAAAGATTCTTTACAAAATAATTAATTTCACATGATGCATGAAGATAGCAACATGCATGACGAGAAAATAATTCCTCTTGCACAATCTCTAGTGTGATAGCGACACAACACCGAAAAGTCTTGAGGAAAATGCTAAAAAAATAGTTATTAATACAACACGGCAAAATACAAGACACTTGACAACTCTTGCACAAACTCCAGTGTGCTGCTAAAAAATATGTTAAATTAACACAACACTTAAAATTCTTGAGGCAGTGCTAAAAAGCATAGTAAGTACTACAAAAAAGTGTAATGGCTTCAAACAACCTACATATTAATTCACCTCACTCTTTCATTATATCCATATTTTATGGTGTGCAGACTATTTTCACAGATTTGCCTCTTGTCGTCCATCAACGAGAGTGCCAGTTTCTTTGTTCATTGCATATATACAAGGTGATGGTATGATCGTATAGTGTTCACATCAACTCTCATTACTTGTTGATTCTGTAATATACACTTACAATCCTTGAAAGACATTTTATTTTTGACGACACATTTCTGGATTCCTTTGACCCATTTAATCTCCTTGGCAGAACTCTTGTAGGTATATAGTTTCACTCTCAGCCCGACAAACTCGACCATATCATCACCACTACACTCATCTTTAAACTTGCCAATTACCTTTTTGTTCCAAGATGAATAGCAAGGACGAGTGGGTGGGTATCTGCCCGTGTCGAATTCAGATATGAATGCTAGGTCTGAGGCAAGATCTTAGTAAAAATCGTCGGTTTCGATCTGGTACACAAAGGAATCTGTGTCCATGTATGCCAGCTCCAGCTTACTGGCATACCTAGGTTTCATCACATCGTAATGAAACTGGTACATCAATGTCTTCGAGAGATCGAGTACTGCAAGTCCTGCATATATATGTTTATTAAATAATATATTATGTTCCATTTTGAAGTGACATAGAGTTTCATCCTAAATTGTGCGACACTTGAACATGGGTTTGGAGATAAGTTTCTTGGCTCGTTTCTCAACACATACACATTCCATTCATTGCAGCTTTCTCTTGTTTTCTATCGATTTTCCAAATGTTGAGTTGTTCATTAGTTTAAAAAAGGCTTTCTCAAATTCAGTTGCAGCCATCTTGCCCTTTTCCATGTTCAAATCGATATATGGCTTCAGCCATGGCATTTGGTTGAATTGCAGTACTCGATGCACCTTCTTCAGCTCAAGCCCATGACTAATTGTGTGTTTCAAATTAACATAATGAATAAAGCAATTGTTTTTGCTGTGAAGGATAGTCATGAGTTTGGTTTGTTTGGACCCAGGAGGGCGCTCGTTCACTGGCATGAATGGCAGGTCTTTGTGATCTTCATGGAGTGATGATCGGTACTCCACATTTACCTCTCATTTGTAGCCCACATCGCTATCATTAGGCACAGACATCACATAGAAATTGCTTTCTGACCATCTAAAGTTGGAATGTTCTAAGGGCAGAGACATGACCCAGCAACCATACAAATTGTTTGCGTCTACATGTTGGAGGTAGGTCGGTGACTTGCTTATAGTTGATGGCATTTACTCTTATTAATTGGTGTAATGACCACATGGCAAATCAGAATTTTTTATATGCGCACAAAGATTTTCCCATTAAAAGCATAATTTATCGTAAAAAATATTACCATTTTTCTGAAAGCAGCATATTAAAATGTTTGGCCTGGAAACTCCTGAAACAGCACCATTTTGCACCTACAAATCAAACTTTTTCCGCAGGAGGACCCATGGACCTACCGCTTTTGGTTTGTGGTGTGTATATATACTTCTTAAGGCATACTTCCCGCCCCCTAAGATAATTGCTTAAATCTGCCACTGCATTGTAGGAACTTTATTTATAACTGAATAGTTCCATGTCAGTAAGAATGTTTTGCTTACATATTTTAACAATTATTAAGGTTTACCATATTGTAATTAGTTAAATTAATCCTTAAAGCAGTATACCAATTGACCATAACTTGCATTTTTGGATCAAACTCATTTTACCAGCATTAAAAAATTTTTATTTTTTTAATTTTTATTTTATTTATTTTTTTAGTATATTATCCATTCAGACACTTTATATACGCTGCCAACAATGTGATATAAAGGTGCATATGAAATGAAAGATTATATTTTTCAGAAATAATATTTTTATTTGACACAAAAATATCATGTTTACAATTTAAACTCTCCTGTACAATCATACATGCTTATTTTGCAATGAGTCAAATATTTTCCCAATATCGCGGAAACTTGTAATACACATTCAATAAATGTGGTGGGATATCTTGTCACTGTTGGGAAACTCAACCGTGCTGCATCGTCTGCCAGATCAGGTGGAGATGAACAGTATTTTCTCAAATTGAAGGACCAGCTTCAGATGTCTTGTGTTACTTACGACTGGAAACATCATCTTGAGCAGCAGCAGCTGTCTGAGCAGTTGTAGGAGCTGATGTACACTCCAACAGAAAAGTAGTGCAGTCTGGTGCATGTAGCAAAATCTTGTCACAGTGGTTGATTTGCAAAGACGATTACATCAGTCTCGGAGCAGGGCAGCTTCATCATTTCACGCATGTAGAAAACCGAACACTGGCCATATGTCGTGCAGTCTATAATTTATTGACATTGTTCGTTCGATGCAGGTTCATGAGCCGACAAACTGTGATATACACCATCACACTATTCACTATATGTGTGCAAGAGTCTTCGTGACCAGTAAGAATGTCACTTTGCTGAAGTCAGGCACAACACTAACATAATGATTAGCTGGATTGAAGGTATCCATGTTGATGTGCCGGCGGTTCACTACAAATTGAATGCTGCTCGAGTCTCTCATGATGTATATATTGTTGATGTAGACTGGTTGTGACAGGAACTGATGATATCACCTCAAGATCTCTGCAAGTAGCGTCACAATGCGTGATATGATGTCACAGAAGGCTTCCAGACATTTACGTTTGCTGCGGCAAATAATTTATTCTTCCATAGTAGCACATTCAGGATCGTGTTCCTCCTCCTGCATGACTGAACACAAGTTAAAGTTTTCACATCAGTTTATATAGTTTGTCTGTTTACCAACATTCAGAGCGATGTTGCTAAATACACCTCACACATCAGTGGCGAGCACATTGTGTTCGAAGTTGTCTTCCCTCAATATCTGGACGTAGGGGACACACAGCATGCATTACAAAACTGCAAGGCACTGGAATTAATGACATAAGTTCTTCTTCGTTACATAGTATCCACTGTTCTATTCCATTACAGGCGTCCACTTGCTCAACATGTCCAGATGGTTTGTAACTTATCGTGCATTGCCCATCTTCAATGTGCACTGTCAGTGCAGGCGGTCTGAAACTCACTTTGCAGTAGCCGATGGCCATGTCTCCATACTTGTCACTGTTTGGTGGGTCGAATAAGGTAGACATGCTGTTGGCAGGAGAGATGTTGACTTCACGGTTGCTGAAGCACGACTGAACACATCTTAATCAATCTTGTCCAGCATTCCCCAACGAAATGTCGATAATGTGAAGAGTCTTGCCATTTCCTATCGGCTTTGTCCCGCCATATGTCACATACACTGATGGAGATTCATTGAGATTCTTCATTTCATCCTCTTTGGCAGATGAATCTCGAATTCTTAATTTAATATGTACATGATGCTCTTCCCGTAGGTGGTGTTGACCAACTAGAAATTTGTGGCATTGTACTTCTTGCCGACTTCCACAAACTGAGCTTCCTGTACTGCACACCCTGGTTCATTTTTTCGAAGAGCACAAGCATGATGACTGGTAACGAGTAACTGCTGTAACCGAGCTCTCTCCCCCCTCGCCTGTATACACTTGCAGCCATGACGTCATCATGCGCCTCATTCATCGTCTTCAAAGTTTGCAGAGATGGATATCCATATGTAGTTTGCACATCGATAATTTTTACGTTATCGTTACAGTAAATGCTCAACCAGTGCTTTTGTTCTGCACCAGCAATAAACACAATGTCGTCATTCAGTATTTCGCCAAGAATATTTTTAATTTCTTCATAATATTCATTTCCATCTTCCCAGTGCAGGCCATGGAAATATTTTGTTACTATCTGTTTGCCCTTTTGTTTTTTATGTCGAACATGTAGCGTGAAAAAGGAGGTCTGAATTTGCAGGACTTTGTGCTACCATCGTAGTAGGCGATACAAATTTCCTTGATATTGAACCACACACAGCGGAGATGTGAAGCCCTGCACATTTGCGAACGTGCCGGTAGCAAAGCAAGAACTGAACTGAGCTTATGCCAGTATTTTTACCACTTTATCTTGTGCATTGTACGTTGCCGAGCGGTCGTGAATTATGAGGGTGTAGGCTTGCGTGTTGGCCGGTATGTTCTCTACAGTAGTCATTTCAGTTCGACAGTCTATTACACCAGTGCTCACGTCGAATACTAGAAGCTGTGCACTGTTCATAAACTCATGTGGCTCAAGAGTCGTCGATCCTTCATGACCGTAATATGATTTTTGGAAATCTGCAAACATTTGATATGCCAACATGAATGAGCCACTACAGAAATTTGTGTTTAGGTCGACATACAGAAAACTTTCAGAGTTCAAAAACACTTTAGCATTCTTTGTCTTGATGTGATCGAATTGTGAATGGTCTGCACTTATAGTATTTTGCTTTCCAGTCTGGAATGCTAGAATTATATATCTTGGTTTTTTCGGCTGCGAAACTCGATTTCACATTCCAGTTTACATTTTGAGACTGTGTCAGGCTCGGATATGTTTCCAAACTCCATGAGCGGAATGCCACATAGATAATCTTTCCTTTCTCAACAAACTTTAGCAGTTTTATTCTATCTTCCATTTTTACCTGATGTGTGGTAGTAGCCACTCTATTGATTCAAACGATAGTGTCACTGCCTCTGAATTTTCTGCAGTGTCTAGCAAAGCATTAGCTTGCGTGTTTGCTAAAAGTAGAACCAACTCTTGTTTCTAATTGGCAATTGTATGCTTATAGTCTTCAGCGAATCCTAGCAACGAGAAAAGATGTACACATATTTCAAATCTTCCCCCTTTGTATATAGGAACTTTGTAGTCAGGTTCGATTCCCCATCCAGCCTTTTGGCTGCGGGTAGCTGGTTCCTTGTTAGAGACAAATAGTTTTTCATGGTTGTTGTAATACTCACATCTCTCGTCTGGTCCACTTCGACTCCATTCAGTTCATACGATATTTTGTAAATCATCTTAAGCATTCAATTTCGAATTATCTGGGCTGTTACAGGTACGGTATTTCCAGCCTTTGTTAATGTACCTCTGAATTTCAAGTACGAGTTACTCGGTAGCGTATATATCGGACTACTGCAGGTATGGCCCTGGTAGATAATGGTGAAAATGCATGAAACTCGGTTCTTATGATTGAATCCTCGTAACTAACAGGCTCAGCTAAGTTCACTATTTCCGCTTCCATTCTTGTATACTTTAAAGCCTAGTCTCTTCAAGAACACAATATTTTTACATGTTAACACACTGGCAGCTCGTGTCGTACTGACCTTCGGCTTGGTGTTGGCACTTGCTTTTATATTGTTTCTAAAACATTAACCCATATTTCCTGAGATGCAGATGCAGTGTTATTTCTTCTTCTCTGAAATTAATAAGTTTACCATTGAGATATGAGCCTGTTACTAGCTTGCAGTTCACTCTTATTACATTCGCTGGCAAAATGTTGACCGGCAGCAATGACTGGTGCACTCTTCCACTTTCATACAGTGTTCGAACCCCAACATGGTTGCTAGTGTATCTTGTTTGGTAAAATCAATGATTTCGCTGCATATGATCTCACTTTTCAGTGTGTTTGTGTTTCCACGCAGAAGAAATTGTACATCAGTAGCTAATGATTGCTTGAGGTATGCTTCAATGTCATCTATTTCATATGATACAAAAGGTAAGTCTCTTCTTTTACGTCTTAATTTTGCACGTAGCGAAACTTGCTGTTTGAACAGTCCACATTCGGTACAGAGAAATAAGCCTGGAAATCTATTAGTGCTACAGACTGCGAGCCTTCCAAATCCAGGGCTGGGAAATGCACACAGCGTAGTTCCGAGCTCTTGCTTATCAAGATAAAAGATACAGACATGACTGATTCATTGCAGCAATAACACTCAATTTTATTCATCACTCGCTATGAAGCGAAGACATAGGTGACCACAGTTCCACTGTCTAGGCGACTGCTCATTTAAGTAGTTGTAACTCAGTTTAGAATTTTAATAGTATTTGCGTACTTCCATTGATGAGCGAAGGTTTCCGAAACTATCATAGTATTCAACACTTTTTTCAGATAAGCAACCCAATGTGTTCCCGGTCCCGTGCTACTGTCTAAATATACTACTGCACATTCATCACATTTTTGGCTTACATGGCAGGTCATCACGCATATAAACTCCTCTGAAATACAGTATTTTTAAAACTTTTAGCAAACTTTTTCAAATTTAGACTTGTAAGTGGTCACTTGGGTGAAACCGAATGAAAACAACAAGGAACAGGAAATGTGCAGGTGACGGTAAATCACGATACTGTTATCGTATGTTTTGTTTAATTGTGTACATTTCCTCACAAAACATGTTCAAACACTCCACCACCCACTTCAATGCATTTTGCAGTTCTGATAGACAGCTGCTGTGTTTCTTATCTGAGTTCATTAGTACATTGCTTTACTTGAGCACAAGCATTGTAAATACGAGCGAGAAGTTCCTCTCTTGTGTCCACCCTGCACGTGTAAACTTCGCTTTTAAGCCAACCCCACACACTCACTTTTAAGCCAACCCCACACACAGTAATCCAATGGGGTTAAATCAGGTGACCTCGGTGGCCAAGCAATGACTCCATGGCGACCGATCCAACGCACAGGATATGTTTCGTTGAGGTACTGTGTCACTGGCCGTACAGAATATGCAGGAGCTCCGTCTTGCTGAAAGTACATACGAGCTCTTGTTGCCAAAGGGATATCCTCCAAATATTTTGGTAACACGTTTTGAAGAAAATCAAGATACAGTACTCCATTAAGACGATTATCTAAAACTACTGGACCGATGAGTTGGTCATCAATAATACCGCACCATATGTTAACTGAGAAAGGTTGAAAATTCCTTTCTACAGTAGGGTGTAGATTTTCATATGCCCATACATGAGAGTTGTGTGTGTTGTTGATTCCGTTGCGGGTAAATGTTGACTCATCAGTGAACAGAATATGTGGAATTAATTGATCATTGGCAATGATCCACTGACAGAATTCTTGCAGGTGGACATCATCTCCTTCGTGCAGATGTTGTACACTCTGCCGATGATATGAATACAGGCCCTGCTCGTGTACTGTGTGTCATTCTTGTTTGTGGAATATGAAGTTGAGCAGCAATTCGTCTCGATCTAGTTGTTGGGCTGCGTTCTCAACTTCATTAAGAGCTTGTTGTATTGGACGTTCAGATACAACATTTTCGCTGGGAAGCATACCACGGTCACGCAATCCTGCAAATACCCTGCTAAACACCCTGCTATCTGGAACTCTGTGATTAGGAAATCGTCGTTCGTACTCACGAACAGTGGCTCTGGAATTTCCATCGGTGAAACTGTAGACAAACTTAATGTCAGTGTATTCTGCATGTGTGAAGACCTGTGGCATTTTTAACTACACTGAACTGTATTCACTGTACATGTAACAACACTGTAGTTCCCAATACTAGGGCAAGCACTGTAGGACTGAGACTGAGGTAAACAACTGCACCCTGCTTAGAGCGCCACCGTGTGGAAATGTACAAAATTACACACAACATAAGATAACAGTATCGTGATTTACCGTCACCTGCACTTCTCCCGTTCCTTGTTGTTTTCATTAGGTTTATCTAAAACGGTTAAGAAAAGGGCATACGTTTATTAGAAACATTTTTTCAGAACCACTAGTACTATCACCCCTCAAAGCATGTACCTTTCCTCCCGACTCACCCTGTATTTGCAATTTAACCACTGTGGGCGAGTGCAGCAGTCACTTGCCAACAACATCACCATCAACTTATCATTTCTGTAACGTTAAAGTTTTCACATTACCGGAAAGAGACTTACTGGAATGAAAAAATGCATGACTTTGGTATTCCTGTAACTTGCAGAAAAATATGCTGGGAACTTTATATATGTTACCCGACACCTTTCATCAAACAAAACGTATCACACTAATCTAATAATAGAAAACAGTTTTAGTTTGTTTTCTGTTCCCTTTAGCGAAATGAGACACAATTAAGCTGCGGGTACAAGTTGTAAGTTTTTTCTTTAAATAACCAACGTTACATAAACAAAAGCGTGTTACTTATCATTACACATTCTGCCAAAAACACTGATCGTTCTAAAAACGTATTTACGAAGACCCCTGTGTGATCTGTTATCACGTGCAGAACTAACTTCAAGTGTTACCGGAATGAGACACGACCTTGGCGACACAACTTCGCCACGGTAGAAGTGACCGTAGGTACAGTCACTGGATGCGTACCATTGCAACCATTATTTAATTTTATTCCCTAGCCTTCCTATTATGCAAATCCTATACACAAAAAAAATTCTCAACTGTAAACACACTTCAAACTGCTCACAATACTAGATAGATGTCCTATAGTCAGCAGTGGCGACCATTATCTACCATACTTACTATAGACTTTCAAGTGAAGTAAATAAACGTTTACGATAACTGTGAACATCAGTAGGCTAATATTTTAATAAAACTCGACGAGTACTACACAGGTTTGTAATATCTAGTAATGAAAACTATACACTTTTGATTGGTACTGCAAATCATTTGATGCTAAAGTCTTCATATACATTTAAAAAATACTTGTTCATGTACAACAAATAGTTGGATTGATGACTGTGCACTTTTGATTGTTACTGCACATTATCTGATAATAGATTGTACATTTTCGTATCTCATGTGTTTGTTTGCCTTATTTCACACGAAGCAGGTACATGTATCGAATGGTTTGTGATATCTAGTAATGTAAACTATACACTTTTGATCGGTACTGCAAATCATGTGATGCTAACTTCTACCCATACATTTAAAAAATACTCATTCATGTACGACAAATTGTAGTATTGATGACTATACACTTTTGATTGTTACTGCAAATCATTTGATAGTAAACTTCGTTTGCCTTATTCCCCGGGAAGCAGGCACATGTATAGAATGGTTTAGTAATGATGACTACACACTTTTCGTTGGTACTGCACATCAATGAATATGCGACAAAATGGCTACGTAACATGAATATAATTACCAAATCAAATAAACTTGATCCTCATCACATTTTACAAATCTGAACTTTATGCATAAGAATGCTGATTCCCCCAAGATGAATGCCGCAGCAGCACAGGCGGAAATACATTGAGGTCAGATGACCAGAGCATAAGTATCACTTGGGAGGGGGATTGGACAGGGGAACTGATGTAATAAGAGAGCATGAGAATCACGTATGGGGTCAAATTGGGTACCAGATAGAATGAAAGAGCATGAGAAACGTGTCGGAGGTCGAACTGGGGAACTGGATGGAATGACAGAGCATGAAACTTCTCGAATTAAAAATGGCCGAATGCTCGGTAGAGCTACACAGGCTATGGCCGATTCTCCCCAAGATGTATACAGCAGCTAGGGGATGGGATAGGGAATCAGATGGAATGACAGAGCATGAGAATCGCATGGGGGGATTGGACTGGGGACCATCGCAGCTGAGAGAGGATTGAGTTGTGTGCCAAATGGTTTGTTAGAGCAGGAGAATCACATGGGGGATTGGGCAGGGGACTAGAAGTATTGAGAGAGAATGAAAATTCTAGAATACAAGATGGCCGACAAGTGATGTCATCAAGATAAAGGATGGGTGACATCATCAATCCAAGATGGCGGACAGATGATGTAATCTAAGTAGGTTGCCGTGTGTCACGATGTCCCCCACCCTACACCCTGGGGATTGAGTTGTGGACCAGATGGAATGACAGAGTATGAATATAAAATTCTAGAATACAAGATGGTCGACAAGTGACATCATCAAGATAAAGGATGGGTGATGTCATCAAGATAAAGGGTGGGTGACATCTTCGAGATAAATTATGGGTGACATCATGCAAGATGGCCGTCGTGTGTCCCCGTGTCCCCTAAAACCACACACCCCTTGAGCCCCATGTATATTTCAGTCTTTAATACAGTTGGGAAGAATCACCGAAGTTGTATTTCTCAACTATGACCAAATGCACTGTCTCCACCGACTGCCACCACTTGTCCCATCTACCAGGCGCTTCTCTTCTTATTCGTAACGATGTACGTATGCCAGTACGAGTGAATGTTGCCAAGTATAGGAAAACCACACAAATCATTAAGTAAATCCAATAGACCTTTAAATGTTGTCAACAAAATACAATTAAAGTATGACATTCATAGAATTATGGAAACAAATATATTCGTATATGTTTCAGTAAATTTTCCGGCAATGTGTGTTTATATGTTTGTTAACAACAGCTGATACTCTTAGACATAAGAAAATTGGCGAGTTCACTGACCTATAGGTTAACCTCCAAGAACGTTTGTGTACTTGTGCAGCCAACAGCTTCTCATTGGTTGCTCACTGGCACAGGTGTGAGTGTGCCTGCAGTTAGTTATTAGAGAAGGTGGTAATGTGAAACCCCACTTTGTTTTTTTTGTGCTTGTAGCTCAGCTATAGGGTTAAAAATAAAACATATGGCTTTGATGGATCCCCAAAGTGTCAGTGCAAGTATACTAGGTATAATTTTCCAATTATTAGATACACAATAATCACAATTGTTTAGTATGTCAAAGAAGGTAAAAGTGGGTGGTAATCATTATGTGATGGTAATATGGAACCCTACCCTCAGAACCAAAAATAAAATACTTTATTCCTCACAAAAACACGAGAAAGTGACACAACAAAGAACTGTCTTAAGAATAGTATTATATTAATACAAGATATAACTCGTCTTGATTGAACGGATTAGACATAACTGTTCATACACAATGATCAGTTCAATTATCTTCATTTGCAATAATCACAAACATAATGTCGGTCGTCTGCACTCACTGTGAGCCCAGTACCCGCAGACCATACACTGAACCCACAGCTCACCCGATCTGGAATCAGAGAACCGTTCGTCGCAAAATATGCATATTGCATCCTTCTGTGCAGGAGCTTCTTCCCCTACAGGCACATCCAAATCTGAGTCTCCCGATTTATCGCCTTCAAACTCTTCGTCAGATGACGATGAACTTTGAGGTGACGCTTGCCTTTTCGTAGTTTTTGACTTAACGATTCTGGAGGTGCGTGGAATGTTTGCTGATGTTGATGGAGTGGGATTTGTCTCGTCTGTATTTGTGTCATCTTACTGAAGAGTTAGCGCTGCTCGTCTACCTCTGCGCCCTCTTCCTTTTCCACACTGCCATTCTGAGCCTTGTCTAAGCCTTCGACCATGTGTATGGTTCTGTTCAATCCGACGCTTAGATCTTGTAATTGTTGTAGGTATGGTGAAGTAGTCAAAACAAAACACTTCGTAGGTTGTCTTCCCTGGCGTGAAGAAGTTCCTTTTTGTCGGGCACAGGGTGAATGTGTAGAGGTGAAATATGTGACGCTTCAATGACATTTGCTGGAGTTGTTTCTGTGCCACGTGTCTCATTGGCTGCTTCTGTAGAAAGTGCTGAAAGTGGTGCTTCATGTTCACTAGCAAGAGATTCAGCATTTGAAAATATACTTCTACAGAATAAGAATATACCTGTGACTTCGAATCCAATTATAGCTGTCGCAGCTGTGCAGCATTGATTGATTTTTTAAAAACATAATTCTAGTCAGAGATAACTCGGGTAAAACAGTTAAGGGGTTACATAAAGTCTGCATTTTATTCGACTCTAAATTAAACTGAAAGATGTTAGTTTGTAATATGAAACCCTTTCGCATGGGGGGTTCCATATTACCAACAGGAAGGGTTCCATATTTCAAACATAAACATTTTGGAAAAATATTGTTGTCATGGATCTCGAGGAATAGGTAGAATAATAGTATGCCGTGGAAGTGATAGGAAAACTACTACATAACAACTACACACTACGAAAATTCAGTTTCCTACACTTCACAGTCCACAATAACAGACATAACATACCTCCAAAAAACATTCGGAATCTCCGAAAACAAACTCGAGCGTCTTGTCTCTCAACACCTGCACGCAAATGCGACTGAAACATGGCGGGGGCTCGTTTCTTGAGGAGAAGGACTAGTTCCAAGCACCTCCCAGCCGGAATATAGAGGAATTCCATATGAACAGCGGGTTCCATATTACCACATTCTCCTCTACTTTACTATAATGCTCAGCGCCCTCCAGGAAGTGTCAAACAAGTTTACGGGCAATTGTGAACGTTACATGCTCTTATAGTTTGAACGGTAACTTGTGCCCAAAATAAAACACAGATTTTTCGGGTCTTTATCGATACTGGCTTTTCATTTCATTTTTATATATCTGCGACTTGACAACGTTCATTCGAAATGGCTCAAGTCCGGAAACACGATTAAGTTTATAATGAACCGCAACTGGAATAATCTTTCAACGATCTCATTAATATTGCTTAACCTGATATATGTTTTATAAGTCCTTGATATTCTTCAGCTAAAAGTATGTAAGGTAATAAAGTGCCATATGTTACCAGAAAGGTACCAAGCTGAAAGTGCTA
Source organism: Medauroidea extradentata (assembly GCA_003012365.1). Lineage (NCBI taxonomy): Eukaryota > Metazoa > Arthropoda > Insecta > Phasmatodea > Phasmatidae > Medauroidea > Medauroidea extradentata. The sequence continues at coordinate 25,391 of PNEQ01073879.1, forward strand.
ATCCGAGATATTAAGAAGATCCTCGCGGTGTTGGAGACAAGAGGCTGCAAGGTGGCTGTCATGTTGCTGCCGCCTATACCACGTCTCGATCCCTGCAGTGTGGAAGAACTTGTACGTCAACGTTTCAACTTCGAGCTGTGGAATATAGCAGGTGAGAGTTCTCATTACATAAGTTCAGGCATGTTCGGCTTTTGTTGCAGTTACACTAGCACCGGATCAGTTCGACGGCGATCATTGTTTGTATTCACAGCAGGCAAGTTCCGTCTGACTGCTTAGCTCTGTACATAGAGCTCCTGGCATGTGATCCTGGCTTGATCCCCGGCCGGGAAGCTGAAATGTAATGTTATCTACCCGAGTTAGGCAATGGTGAACCACTGGATGGCTAATTAGCATTGACATCCGTCCGTGTTCGGCTGCAGATGTGCTTGAAAGACTCCTAGAATAAGTAGCTGTAATCATGATCCTGGTGAGATCTAGGGTGTCCAAAGGGTGAGCCATCATTCACAACTGACAAAAAATAACTAAAAATAAGACAAAAAACATATTGCATGCATGTAGTGCCTTGTTTTTAGTTTTCTTTTGACAGTCATTTATTTCGCAATGGAGTATGTCCAAGCAAATAAATCCAATCATGCACTCCCATTGCACAGTTCTTTCAAAGATCAAACTGAGGCTTCTTTAAGTTATTAAATAAACACCTTGTTAAGATATACATCATTGTCGCACACATTGAAATACTAAGCCGTCCTTACCAGTGATAGCTGTGTGTTTCCAAATAACGTTGAGAATATATGTGTAACAGTTTGAACTTCTTTTTTGGAAGTATTTGTTTGTATTATTGATATAACTTACACAAAGTAATCTCCTCAATAATGAAGCATGTAATTGCTAAAAATATTTGCCAACTATGCTAAATATTAAAAAAAAATCTAAATTCTCTTGTTACAGTGAGAAAAGGCATGCAAGTGGTCGACCCACACATATCGTTGATGGAGAATGGGTTGGTGAAGCACTACCTATATGATAGGTAAGAGGAAGAGTATATAAGAGGTTGCATCTGTTATGGAAAGCACACTTCATTGGTGTATCTCCATTTACATGGAAGGACATTTCATGATACGCTACATGCATACCGTCCCTATTGTAAAGTCATGTGAACACAAATATCTGTATTGTGTATTATAAGTTAAGGCCGCGGGTCCTTATTTTTGCTATTTATGTAAGTTTTATTTTTAAATCCCTAAAGTTAGCAGATATCGCAAAACCGTTGCATAGAAATGTAGGAAGTTGTTTGTACAGTGAGGTCTAATTTTTTCAAAACATAAATTTTTATAATTCTTGTAATAGATTGACTTTAAGAAAATGTAATTAGATCAATTAGCCAAAATTATACAGACTTATGTTTTGGAGAAATTTGGCTACATAGTACAAACAATTTCCAACATTTATATGTAACGGTTTTGCGATATCTTCCCCTTTCAGGATTAAAAAAAAATTATAAACTCGCAAAAAAACAGCACAAATAGGAACCCGTGGCCTTAAGAACGTTAGTATATCCATATTAACTTTCGTGACTTCTGATACTCTTTTATTTTTGAGGGATAATTTGTTTTTGCGTCAGGTGGGCTGTAAAGAAAAGAGAATGAATTGTCTGTTGAGAAAACCTGCTAATTAGGCAAGACGTCGTTTTGAAAAATAACGGAACGATATCGACGTGTTGCCTAACTTGCAGGCGTTCTCACACACCTTTCAAATTTCTGTGCTCGCATTTCTAAAAATGTGTAAAAATCTAATACCTCCAAGCAGCTCGCATTTGGCCGAGCAGTTCTTTGCTACAGACATGTCATAACATTTTATGCACCTCGTAAGCGTACCACGCCCAAAATGTTTAAACGAACAATGTTCAATAGGCAGGCGGCAACTTTTGCCGCCAAGAGGGTATTGGAAAGGTGGTACATTAGTCAATAGGCAGGCAGCAACTTTTTCGCAAAGAGGATATTGGAAAGATGGTACATTAGTCAATAGGCAGGCAGCAACTTTTGCCGCAAAGAGG
>PNEQ01073880.1:0-27446 GCA_003012365.1 Medauroidea extradentata
AATCCAATAAAATTGACATGTAAAATTCTATGCTTTTCTCTTGCTTTAAAGTTAAATTTAAAATTAAAAATAAATTTTTAATGTAAATTTCTCTACTCGCATCCCCAATTAATAGGTTGGATCCCGCCGTATACATCCTTATACCTGGTTAATTTGGACTACTTAATTTGTTATTACAAAAAAAACATTTTACGACAAACAAAAAATTGACATTACTGTGTGATTAGAGGCCAAGTAAGTGCTACGTGCCAGTGCACGTCACAGTATCAGACTAGTAGTGGTGTTGTCTTGTGATTATTTATGTTCACAAATGTCAACGAAACAAAGACATGTTGTGTTAACAATTCAACAAACACTTGAAATAATAAATACGCTGGAAGCAGGGCACTCCATAAAATTACTAGCTCAGAATTACAGTGTTGGCAAAACTACTATTTGTGATATTTGCATCATTAAGGTGAACTTAATAAACTTTTGGTTCATTGTATACCTATTCAACAAGCAGTTTAGCCGAGAGGAAGACAATGAAACAGTCATGGTATGAAGAATTGGAGAAGGCAATGCTTGAACGATTTAGTCAGAAGTGAATAGAGGATACTCAAGTATCCAGTATATTGTGTGCCAAGCAAGTGACACATTCTTTGAAATCCTCTAAATGGAAGGCAAATTTAATGCCTTATCAGCTGGCTAATGTGCTACAAGCAGTTATATTCCATTTCGTATAAGTTTGGATAAATTTGACAGCAACTTATGGGCAATAATTGGTAATATTTTATTATTTGTGGAACTACACAAGGCAAACTTTGCAGTATAAATGCTGAAATGGACATCTCAGATATATTTTAAGGCTAAAAATATCTTGCATTGTGCAACAAATCATAATATATTACAAATTATTGCCCATAAGTTGCTGTCAAATTATTCCAAACTTATATGAAATGGAGTATATGTGGCATCCGGGAAATAACCACACAAGGGGAAATATTGAGTGCGATGTACTGAGTGATCTAAAAGCCATGCACATCAAACCAAAATAATGTTTTATACAGCAGAATGTGGTTCAGATACATATAGGACCAATTCATTGAATATCATAACAATGTGCTGTAAATATGGAAACAACATGTCTTTACAGCATATGCTCGTAATGACCTCCCCCTTCAGTTATGTATACGTGAGCATGTTTCATCATATTTGAGACCACTTTCTAGAATACGTGTGCTTTGATGTTGTTTATCTCCATCGTAATGTTTCTCTTGAGGTCCTCTATTGTGTGTGTATGGTTTTTGTAGACATTGTTTTTGAGGTACCCCCAAAGGAAAAAATATGGCGGTGACAAATCAACTAAACGGTCGCTGAAAAATTCTCGCAAGAACGGCATGGTAGCATTCGAAGTGTGGCATGTGGCACCATCTTGCTGAAACCAGCAATCACGTTCCTCAATCTCAAGGAGTGCAATAAACCTCACTGTAGACGGTTTTGAAAAAAAGAGGGCCTACTATTCGATTATATAACACAGCACACCACACACCAATTTTTTGACAATGCAGTGGTCTTTCGTGGAGCACATGAGGGTTAGCAGATGACCAAATCCTACTGTTCTGACTGTTCACATAGCCATTTAGGTGAAACCAGGCCTTGTCAGTGAAGAATACTTGATCCAGCTACACAATTCCATGGTCATCAACAAATGACCTCAGCCATATACGCCAAGATAAACATTTGTCTTATCCGAATGCTAAAGTTCCTGAACACACGGAACATGATATGTGCAAAGGTGTAACTTCTTCATTGCTCGTTGTGCACTTCTATAAGAAACTCCTGCTTGAACTGACAGTCTCCACAAGCTTTTGGAAGGCGAACGCAACATCGTTCTCTCCACATCAGCCAGTTTCACTTCCGTCAAAGTCTTAGGTCTCCCTGATCTTTTTTGTCTGCAACTGTCCTGTACTCTTGAAAATGATTTATTAACCTCGTTATTGTCGCACTGTTCGGAGCTGCAGCATCCAGATACCGCCAACAAAAAGGTGTCAGGAACACGCGAATGCGACTGATGGGCGAAATAATATTCAACAATTAACACTCGCTGCTCTTGGGTGAAACCCATGGTTGCCTGGCAACAAACAATGACACACTATGGACGTCATTTGACCTACGTGCATTTGATTACCGTGCCTGCTCATTATATATATACTAATGGTAGCACCTAGCAGGCAAAGCAACAACTAACACAACTTTCAATACCTTATATTGCATCCTGCTCTTACGTGTGCACAACTTTTGAATCACTCTGCAAATGTTGATGTGGAGTTCTGTGAAGATTTCCGTAAGTTTTTTTTAGAAAGAAAACTTACAACTGGAACAATAAAAATGTGGATGAGACAGGCTTTTGTTGGAAATGTGTGCCATCAAGAACTTTATAGTCTTTAAAAAGGAAAGCGGGGCACCAGACCACAAATCTAAAAAAGAGAGACTTGACTATAATGTGTTGTGCTAATGCTACGGGATTGCACAAAGTTGAGTTTTGTGTGATTAGTAAGGCAAAAAAAAAGTTCTATTAAAGGGACAGAGAAGGCACATTTACTAATCAATTACTACAACCAAAAAGGGGCATGTATGGATACTGGATAGTGATATTTTTAAATACAGATTCAACCACAACTTTGTCCTGCAAATATGAGAGCACTTGAAGAGCTAGAGGTTTCCTGAAACTGTTGTATTGCTTCTTGATAATGCACCATCTCATCCCAGTGCAGTCAGATGATGGACAAGTGTTTGCCAAATATTTGGTACCTAATGTGACATTCATAATTCAGCCAACGGATGGTATCATTGCAGTGATGGAAAAGCTCTACAGAGGAAACCTTTTGCAGAAACATATTGACAAGGGTTCAGATTTGGAAACTTTCTGAAAAAACTAACTGAATTAGATACCATCTATGAATTGTCCAAAGCTTGTAATGTGATCAAACCTACAACTCATAGCAAATCATGGAAAAATATACTTCCTGACGTAGAGGTGGAAGACTGTACTGATTTTGAAATTGACCTATTTTCAACAGTCAGTTTAGCTAAGGCTTTACATCTAAGAAATGAAACATGCAGTGCAAGCATTGGTAGTGATGTAATTTTAGAGTGGTTTCAAGTTGACAGTGCAGAGCTGGACTATCAAGTGATGAGCGATAGTGAGACATGAGACATGTATAAGGTTAACTGGAGACCGTTGAAAGTGAAGATGAAGCCGAAGGCTGTGAACTGATACCAGGAACACTCATGACTGGTACCTCAGTACTCCAATCAGCAGAAAACTTGCTTCGGTATTTATAGCAACAAGACTGAATACTTTATCTAATAAGTTAGTGCTGCATGTGTACAAAATCCGTGTTTCTGTGGTAACTGAAAGTGTACATTTGTTGAGGAACAATTACATTTTGCTATGCACTGATACCTAATGGTGTAATTTTTGGTATACTTAGTGATGCAAAGATTTTGAAGACTGTTAAAATGTTAATGCATGAGTAGAAAAATGTATGAAAATGCCCAATTATACATTTGGTATTTATAAGTTTTCATGTGGTTTTTAGTGCTTAAAATGCAGTTTGTGGTATGATAGTGTGTGGAGTAGAAATAATTTTTATTTGCGTATCTTATAGTACATATTAGGACTACCCAAATCACTCTCTTCCACCCCATCCTAGACAGAACATTAACCACAGACCTGTTTCTCTCCACGTCACCACTCCTTTATCACTGACTGCCATTAGTTCACTCTGTCTGGAGGGGGTTGGGAAGACTAGCTGTCTGGAGGGGGTTGGCAAGGCTAGCTGTCTGGCCAAGTGACCAGCCTGTCGCGTCACTGAGTTGGCTGTGTCTGGCTCAGCATGTGCTGTTGTCAGTTCACAGACACTTAATTTTATTAGACCCAGCAGCACATATCATTTATTACAGTTCCACCTTCCAGATGCCAGTGTGTGTTGCATTTTATAATGCGGGTTTCCATTTATGATGAAATAACCAGACAAATGTATTAAAGAATATAATACATTTGTTCATATAGGGTTTATCATACAAAATACACAAATTAGTGGGTTAATCACCATTTTGAATTATCCGTGGCACTTCTCTCATCGATTAGCGCAGATAATCGAGTGTACTGTCGTTTGTAATGAAATTGTAGGTAATATGTTTACTGCTGTTATAAATCATTAATGCACTACTAATGTATAGTAAACTTACCTTAAGATGCCTGCCTACTGGCCGTGTGTTTGTGTGAGGAAGGCATGGCACCAAGGGTGATGTTGACTGGTTCAATTGGTGCAGTATATCGCCTCTGCTGCACGACAATGAAAAGGTGAGGACTGGTATCGTAGATCACTCGTCTGACGCTTTCAGTGGCAACCCATTTTTTTATTAGTGAAAAGTTTTAAGCGAAGTCCATTGCATATTTCTAGAGTAGTTTTACATTAATCCTGTGAGTTGTTTTTCAGATATAACATGTCGAAAAAACTGTTTTTAGCCATTTTGAAGGGCTTCAAAATAATTTTTCTAATTGACGTGGTGTTTTGAAACAATCTTTCCGTTATCGTTTGGAACGTTTTTTTTTCCCTACCTACATTGATACAACGGGCAGTTGTGGAATAATTTAGTAAAAAAAAAACACATTTATGAACACATTGGAACCTATTTTAAACATATGGTAGGCAGCCCCCTTAATATAGTCCTGAAGTGAGTTCACCAAAGCTTAGAATACTTCTGGAATGATGGTACAACTGGAAACTGTAGCTACTTTAAACTGATACATCAATCTTGGATAGTTATCGTCAGTAGCAAAATAGTAGTAATGTTATCACTAAATGTTGTTGTGACTGAATTAGCTTCTCTGTATTTTGTGTACTCCTTCGCAATAAATGGACATATGAACCGCAAATCTACCTTACAGTCATTTACAGACGTACGGATGACCCACACTTCTCAGCCTCCTTTCTATCCAAAGGTATCTGATTACTGGTCGGGCAGCTGTCTCCCTAAATCCCTATATTGTCGTGACCGTAAAATTTGAGGAATTATTTTTTTAATTTTTGTTTTTTTCTTAAGATACCTGTTGTAGATAGTATGGTCAGATATTTATTTTTTTCAACATTGATTTATTGTTAAGACACTTTGCTAAAGCCTTGGGGAATAAAGGCAGATTGTTTGTTGCTGCATTTTAGCTGTTCCTACAGCAGTTGGTTGAGACGGTAGCCCGCACCAGGAAGTTTGTAGAGTTCACTGCCTCGGTCGTAGTCAGTAAATTCCTAACGTGACTTTACTTGCTGTGTAGACAGGACAATGTCCGGGCTGTTTACTGTACCGAGCGGTCATTAGCCAGGGGCCGTCTGGAAATTTCGGTGGTAGTATGCCCATCTGCCACTTCTGCACGATTTCTGCGTATTTCTTCCTCCCTGCCCTCCCCCTGGTTACATCTGCGTCCACGTCCAGATGTTTCTGTGACCTAGTCTGTCGCAACCCTCCCGCGCGCGGCAGTTTTTTTTCTTGTGAGGACATTTACCACTCATTGCCCAGCTGGATTGTGACGTAGGAGAGGCTGAGAGAGAACACGTGCCTGGAAGAGAGGCAGAGAGAGGGAGTTCAACTAGGCGAGTCCAACTAGGCGGTGTTTGGAGGGGAGGCTCCGCCCGTGGGCGGGTCGATAAATTGTCAAGCGTAGGTGAGGGGAGCGAGTGAGTGTTTGGCGAGGCACTGTGGTGGAAGGATGTCGGCGAGACGAAGAATGGGGAGATGGGCGAGATGGCATATCAAATCATTAAGATGAGTATAGTTTCTCTCTATTTCTTTTTTTGCTAGGGTATTTATAGTGATACTTAGTATGAGAGCGCGGAGCAGTTTCGAAGGAGCTGTTATTGAAGCTATGTCTTGAAGGCAGCAGGTTGGGCGATCGTACTACTACAGTCAAGTACAGGCTGTTTGTTTGTTGACATCTTCTCGGGTAAGTGAGGTTAGGCATTTCTTTATTTTTGTCGCATTCGGCGGTGTTGTGTCTTATTTGTATACATTAATAGTGGAAGGTTTGCCGCATCCATTCAATGTTAATGATTGTAGTATGTGATAGACGATTAATTTGTGGAAGATAACTGGTCCCTCCAATCAGGTAACTTAACTGTAAAACTAATTATTTCCAGTTCTATTTCTTTTTGTAAGAACAACTCCCATCTACGAACTGAATTATTCTGGATATTTATAATAGAATTCAACAACGTCTAGAACTTACAAATACTGTTAAACGTTAGGCAATCTATCTTTTGTAATAATATCTTTTAAAAATAAAACTGTTATTGTTTTACTAAAGAACTTATTACCTTCTTTTATTTTTCTTTCACTTTACTTATAAATATTTTTGATAAACTGCCCGCCTCTCAGTAATCTAGATAGTAGAAATTCTCTATAGTAATTTAAGTGTAAACTTTTAAGTAGACCAGCTATTATTATTTTTCACCTCTGCCTATCACCCAAAGATCTCTTTTTCCTCTCAAGTACATTTCCCCCCCCCCCTCCACAAGCCGAGTGACCTCTACCCCCAACCCCCAAATTCTACCTATATTTTTAAGTTCACCCTCATCTAGTCCTGACAATATGATACCAACTCATTAAGAGAGAATTTTAATGACTATGCCTTTATGGCAGGTTAGCTGAACATTGCTAAATAAAATAAAAATATACAAATACATTCATATTGCAAGATTACACAAGATCAATCACACATAGATAATTAATTACCCATTGATGGCAACATTTTCACCAAGGTTCAACATATCATACTACTAACTCTCAAATAATTCCTATAAAGCAAGTTAAACTCATTTTAGCTCCAGTCACTTTGCAGATACAATGATGTCTTTTGAGTTCACTCCTACACACCATCGATTTACAATAGTTCCCAAACCTATGAAGTTTCAACATAACTCTCAAAATTCTTTATTTGTCCCATAATACATGTAACCCCTTCACTCTGTCCGTATCTCAAGTTTACCACACGGGTTAAAATAAGTATAATTTCACAGCAAATTTGATCAAGATCACCTTTAAAAACCAATTTAATAATTAAACACAATACTTGTTACGTGGACGCGCCCACGTAAACCAACCTATCACTCCATTTCCAAAACATGAATAAATATCAAATTATTATTTGCAGGTACATTAGTTACACAATTCAATTTAATCAACCAATATGTGAATTCATTTGACTGCACCTTATATCAGATATACAAAACATTGCAATTTAAACACTTTTCATAAAAAGATGTACATTTAAAACCATCCAGGCCAGAGTCATATTCAATTAGTCTGGTTTTTTCTTTATCTCTCATTGGCAAACTAACTAAAAAAACATTCGTCATAGCTTTACCCCATAAACCCCTGAATAAAGACTCCAAATGTATCTAGTGACTATTAACCTCGTTCTTGAGGTTAATTCAAAGTAACCACACTTTCAGCGCCCAATAAACAACAGTTAAGTTTCCAGTTACGCTTAAATAAACATTACTCAATCTTAAGGGAGAAAAGTAGGACTTCGCCTCATGACACCTCAGGTTTGTGCTGAGACTAACTGCTTCCAAATGTTTATAAAGGTGTAAATCTTACCGTACACGTTAGCATTCTCCATTAGAATGGTAGAAATCACCATCTCCTTCATTCCTGCTGCACTATTACCTCGCCGACTCGTCACTATCTGAACAATACCAACTCAGATGAGTAGCTTACACTTTTGCTTAACTTTACTTTTGGCAGAATTCTCAAGTCCGGTGAGAGCCTTCCAGAGATAATAAAACCATGACTGTCAATGATGCGAAAAGTCTCTCAAAATTCGTGAACTTGGTCCACACTAATCCAATTGTCGACCAATCTATCCTGTTAAACATCAATAAGGTCCATAAGTCAGTGAAATAGCCGGTGTGGAACCAGCACGAATACAAAGCAAGCCGGGGTTCTCTAGCCTCCTGCCAAAACAACTTGTCGACATGACTCTTAGGGGAGTTCTGACCGCCTTTCGCCAGACTAGCAGTCCTCTTCCACTTGCCTTCCCCCCTCCACTCACAGAGGAGAAGTGATAATAATGCACTTGGAAGAACAGGCAAGCAAATATGTTACTCAACTAGTATACAAATCCCGTTTTACCCACCATGGTACTCCAGACTTCTCACACCCTATCCATCTGAAACCTACCTCAATATCCGGCCATCGCCTAAATCACTTCTGCTCTAGACTGTCTGATACAAGCTAGCCGAGCAGAGTTGCACAGTTTTTTTTTTACCCGCTCTTCACTGCCCACTTTCTGTCCGTGGGTATCAGACTGCCGGTCGAGCAGCAGCCAAAGGTCTCCCTAAATCCCAGTAGTCGTTACTATGGTACAACTCACTGACAGAACATTTTAACGACTAGGCCTGTATAGCAAAGCTGAATATGGCTGAACAAATTAAAAATATATAAATCCATTCAAAGTGCATATTTAATGACATAAGATCAATCGCACACAGACCACTACCGGTAATTGCCCACTGATTTTCACCAAGTCACATTACCCATGAGGTACCAAGGTTCAACATATTATAGTACTAACTCACAAATAATTCCTATAAAGCATGTTAAACTCATAGCCCCAGTCGCTTTACAGATATAACAACGTCTTTTGAGTCCACTTCTACACACCATTGGTTTACAATAGTGCCCAAACCAATGAAGTTTCAACAGTAACTCTCAAGATTCTCTATTTGTGCCATAATGCTCTTAACCTCTTCACTCTGTCCGTATCTCAATTTTACCACGTGAGCTAAAATAACCATAATTTCACAGCAGATTTGACCAAAATCTCTGTTAAAAAACAATTTCATAACAAAACACAATACTGACTACGTGGACGTGCCCACTGAAATGAACTTGTCACTGCATTTCCAAAATATGAATGAATATAAAATTATTAATTGCATGTATAGTTACAGAATTCAATTTATCACATCCAACATGCGAGTTCATTTGACGGAACCCTACACCAATCATACAAAATATTGTCTTTTAAACACTATTTGTAAAAGGGAGATATTGTTGTCAAGAAAAGCTCCGTTACATTTTTGGTGCTGTGACCAGGATTGGCACGAAGATAAATAGTTCCGGGACTTGGGGAGGTGGTGAGACAACAACAATGGAAGCACGGCATAGCGCAGCAGCATTACAGCAGCGGCACACTGTACTAGACCAGCGTAACATCGGCTGAGCCAAGGAAGCGGGCGTACCAGACTGCGTCAGATTATTAACGTCAGTTCCAGCTCGGCGGCAGCAGAGGACAGCGGCAGAGTTCATGATGATGCGGTAAGGGACTATGTGGCAGAGTGCGTCGAGACCTTTCAGGTAAACAACAGATGCAGCATGGGAAGGTGTGTGTACAGTGTAGTCATGGGTTTAAAAGGGGGAATGTGGTGAGCTTTGAGTGATTAGTCCTCGTTCTGAGTGTTCTATCATGTTGAGTGTTTATTGTTGTGTTGCTAAGTTGGCTCAGAAGAGTGTCAGCAAGTTTGGTATTAAGTTGTGGATGCATTGTTGCTGACTTGTTTAGTTTTGATGTCGTGTTACGTGTTTGAGTCACACTTGTCATGGTTATGTCGCCTGTTGTGACAAGGGCCATTAGCAAGGTAATGGATGGTGGTAGACCTGAAACTGTGGCTCACGCTAATTTTCTGGTACAAGTAGAAGTTTCGGGTGAGAGGAGCACAACTATTGAGTGTATTGACCAGTGGCGGTGCGTAAGGCCGTGCTCTCGTGCTGTAGCACTGAGTAAACTTTTACAAAGTTATTGTGTACTTGTTTTTTTTAAATTTCAGATAATGTGCCACAATGTATTCTTCTAACCTTTCTTTATACGAGATCGACTGCTTTGCGCTAAGTTTTATAGGCGGACTGAATTTTCCCAAGTAAGTTTGTTCGTGTAAGCCGCCCTTTACTATGGTGTAAACCTGGCTCGGTGCTTCCACGGACTAGCGCACGGCTGTCACTTCCCTTTCCTACCTCCTGCCCTAGCCAGAGGCGTAGAGAGATGCGGGAACATCGCCTTTATCAACACCTGCTCCGTGCAATGAGCAGAGTAGCCCTGCTATCTACTGCGCAAGCACGCGACAGTTACGTCAGCGCGTTGACAATAATGGCCGCTCGCGTTGCGCACGTGTTTGTACATTGCAGACTTGTAAACAAAGTAATTTTCGGTGTCGCATGGACGTGTAGCTGATTTAGAATAACTTTTATGAATTGTACGTTACTATGTATTATTATTGTAAGTTGTGGGCGTCAATGACGTGATACTGTGCATAAATAATGAACTGCTGTAGAATCTATGTTATTAGTCTCTGACGCAATGTATACATTACCGACGCTTTATGATGGGGTAATTTGGTAAGTCGAATTTTACAATATTGATTCATTTTTGTGAAAATTCTGTGTTGCTTGACTGTAAGTGGAAAATTATTTTAAGGTTTGTGTCCGTGGTTTATTAGTGGCAAGTTTGTTTTCCGAATGTGACGTGGTACGAACTGCACACGTTTATTTACGTGTTTCGTAATTGTAATCATTAATTTCGCAGGCCTAAGGCCTAGCTGATAATAAAACGAGCTGCGCAGTGTATGTGTTGATTTTCGAGTGGACAAGCACATGAAACGTCTAGTTTTCATAATTGAATGAGTTATTAAGTTATAGTTTTCGGAATAGTTATTAAATCGTATGAAAATGATATGCCGATGCGGGGCTGAAGATATGCATAGACCTACTTTGCGTGTGTCATAAAATTGCGTCTGCATTTAGACAAGCTGAACTCTAATGTAGTCTTAAGACGTCTCACATGCAATATTGTTGGCATTTTATCTGCGAGTCGGGTTCACATCGTGAGGAAACACAGAGGGAATGCAGTAAGAACGAATGTACAGAAACTGAAATTGTAGGATACTTACTTGCCGTTAGTGGTATTAATTGCTTGTGTATTTAATGAGTACCTATAGGCCTACAGTGTAGATAACATTTTTCGGAGCAGTGTCATGTAGCCACAAAAAAGAAGTCCTCTGCTCGGTTTCACCAACCTCTGTTAAGCATGTAACATTTGTTAAAGGGAATTAACAGACGTTTTTACACGTTAAATATAACGTAAATAAAAACTCACGGCAATCTTTTTGTTAATATGCAGCGGAAAGATACAAACTGGCTGAAAATTGAAATTAAACAAGGCTTTCGTTTTAAGTAGGCTACTCACATTATCACAAACTGTCAGTTGGCATTTTTTTTTCTTTTGCAAGCTAAACCAGTTTCGTATTGTTGGGTAAGTTGCATACGTACGTGAAGGCGCAGACTATGCCATGCAACAGCTGTACAACAATGTGATTATGTGTATTATGGCTGCTGAACACTTTTGACACATTATAATATATGATTATCAGACGTACTCTGAGAATATTGTTAAATATTATGTTTTCAAGAAGACAAGAGTATTTATAAATTACAATTAATACAAAACTAAACTTAACTCTTTAAGGTGAAAGTTTTTTTAAACACACTTTATTGGCTACATTACTGCTTACCATGAAGCGCAGTGCAATTTCTCAATACAAGTAAAGCAAAAGTTCTATACCTTTGAGTTAAAAATATGATTATTAGTAGGGAAAGAAAGTATAGCGATTTGGAGGGCGAGGAGGTGAAGGACATTATATTCAGAGCACTGAGCTCAAAACATTGACCGGCCGCCACTGGTATTGACCATGCTAAATCTGTCATTGAATCTTTGTTCAACACTGACATGCAGTCTAGTACGGGAACCCCATCAGGTGCAGGAGTTGACAAGGGCCTAGCCGCATAATCAGAGGGTTGTTTGCAGTACAGACTAAAAATCTATCGAGTAGATTGGAAAGTAACATAATAGGGTAGAGTCAAAATTAGTGGAATGTACAGATGAAATTAGGAATGAGAGAGTTGATAACAATGCAATGCAGACAGGTAAAGGGAAGAGGACATTGGAGGAAGTAGGTAAGGAAGATTTGGCTAGCGAAGCAAGAAGTTTACCTATTGTTGAGGCAATACGGGCTTGTTTTCAAGATATGTCTGAAGTTTGCGTTGATGACTTCGGTTTTTGCCTAAAGAAATTCAGAGTTTGGATGTAGCTAAGGTTATGGCTAGTACAGTTGAAAATAATACTGAACACATTAATTGCAGAGTTACAGAAACCAAGCATAGCAAAGAAACATTAAAATTTTCAGGACTTGTCAAGCTTGGTAATTTGAAATTGGTTAAGAAGCTGCATAAATTTTTTTCTTGTTTGTAACAGTGATACTGTGGAAAATACTATTGTGACAGGAAAATTTTCAGCAGGGGTTTGTAGCAGTTTTATGACACACTATGCACTTTCCACTACCTTGATATTGTTTGCAGTAGCAGAGAGCTGTGTGATGTGGAGAGGTATGTCAGGTGTGGGGAAGGGGGTACCCCAGCAGAGTGCATCATGGATCAGGAAAATTGGTTTTGTGGCAGAAAATCAGTAGGGTACGAGCGTGTAAAAGTTGGTGGTGCCAACAGCAAGGATTAAGGCTCGTGGATCATGAGGAGTGGTGGCAGATTGGCAGTAGGGGAGCAGTGAGATGGGAAAGGTGTTTGAAAGCTCAGAGCTTTCGATCTAGGTAGTGTTGAGGGAAGTAATGTGGTAGTGTTTGATCCTGGTGGCTCTGTCAGCTGTTGGTAATGTCGAAATGGCTTTCCATGACAGTCTTTGTTGACACCATGCTTGTGAAAAGCCTACCGTATTTTTCTGATAAGTAACTTGATGTTCTTGTAATAATTATGTGACTAAACTGAGATGATTAATTACCTTGCTACTTTTGTTTCTGGTTTCTGTACCTGGTCTGGCTGCTTTGCTCCGAGTCACTTTGCAGTCTAAAATGTTGTTTGCGAGTGTTATATTTTGTTGTCCAACTGTGTAATTTGTTTGCCCAAAGCAAGCAAAATTTTTGTGTGTAGGTAACGTTTGGTTTTCTCTGAGTAACCTGTAGGAAGTACTGAAAGCCTATGATGTTTTGGTGTATCAAAATTCAAGGGTTTGTTTTGTGCTTGTAGGTAATTTTGTATCATTTTGTGTTTTTGGGGCTTTGTGTTTTGTATTTATCCAACTTTGTATAGAATTTGTTTGGACAGTGTTGTGAGATTTATTTGGTGGATAAGGAATTAGTGAACTCTGAAAGTTTGCTGGAAATGCAAGGTTATGCAGCAATTGTATCCTTTTGATATTGTGTATGTTTTTATCATGTGAAGCAGGTGTACTTGCCTGGCTATGGGGCAGACTTGGGAAAGTTAACCAAAAAATCTGTTGATTAAAGTTTAAGTTAATGCCTTAAAAAATTAACTGATTAAAGTTAAAAGTTTGTGTGTCCCAAAATATTTGTATGGAGAAAAATAAAACCTTACACACGGACGACCACATTACCAAAGAATTGTTTATTTTATAATCTTGAAAACCATTTAAAAAAATTGCTATTTCTTTCAGTTTCTGAATATTATATTATTTTTCCCAGTCAAAAAAATTTAAACTACTTGTTGAAATAATTGTTGAATTACCTTCCACCTTGCGTTGGTCATTGAGTACATGTAGTGGTAACCTACCATCAGATTCATTGCTTTCCACTTGTTCAAAAAAAGAAGAAATGCTCGGCCACTTTGACATAAAAGTTAGAAATAGAAACCATTCAAATAACTAATTAAAGTAATGCCTACAATCTCAGTGCGCTGCACCAGACCTACAAAGTAATTCGCGCTCTTCTTATGTTCCTTCGTTTCCGAGGAAAAAATATTGTTTACTATGTTACCGATCTGCTGGTTGAGACAATAGCGACTGTAGCGTCGCCTACAGGCTCGCGTTCGGTGTATAACCCAAAAATGTTATATTTAATGTTAATATGGCGTGACGGTGTGTTGGACTCCGAAGCCATTCATTATTTTCTAGTGTAGTCATCGGTTTGCAGAAAATAACTCGTAACTTTTAATCACTAGCCAATAATTTTAATGATTAAAAGTTTAAAATGGGCTAGTTTCGAAAGTAACGATAAAGTTAAAAGTTACCCGAATTTTTAAAAATAAATTAATTTCAATCGTTAATATTTTAAATAGTTAATCCCAAGTCTGCTATGGGGGAATAGTCGGTGCACACATGCCACAACTTTATTGATGTTTTAACTGCCTATCAATATTACATATTTCTGAACAACACCCGTACACATTTTGACAAGTAATGTTAGTTTTGCTAAAAATGTATTGTTTTATTTTTTTATTGGTTACTATTTGGTTGTGGTTGCCAGGCAGGGCCACAACAGAGTTACAAGATTTTTGCTAAGAAAAATAAGAAAGTAGTACTTAATGACACTGAGTACATTGAGTTGTGAAGTTTCGTTTTGAGTGCTGAGTATTTCAGTTGGAGCTTTTGTGTTGTTAAAGAAATTTTTAATTTTAGAACCTAACAAAATATTTTAAATGAGAATTAGTATTAGCTATCTGGGTTAGGTCACCAATGGATTACATGGCTGTGAGTTAGCTCAGTAATTCATGTAATTATGGCAGTTGAGCAGGGTGCCTCGTTGTTGTTCCAAAGGGTATGCCTGATTGTGATATTTTGGTAGTTGAGCAGGGTGCCTCGTCATTGTTCCAAAGGATGTGCCTAATTTTGCTGAATTGTTGAGAGTTTTGGAGTGTGGTGATGCATACTATAGAGGAGATTTAATCCAGACAGCTAGTAGTGAGTATTTCTTGTGAGTTATTGGTGAATTGTAAGTTGAGATGAGTTAGAATCAAGAGTTTGTAGTGCATTAAAGCAGTATTTTAATGAAGGTTAGTTTGAAGCAGTAATATTATTGCGATGAAGTATAGAAGTTTCAGTGTGCTCAGTGTTCTTGCCTACATGTACATGTAATAGGATTTGGTTTGAGTTGCGGTCATGTGTGTATTACTATTTCCTCACAGTGTAGTCACATGTTACAAGTAAAAAAAACTGGGCATGTGCACCCAGTCACTTGATGTGCTTTCATTTGGGAGAAAAATGGAATTATATTTTGAGTTTTTCTCTGATAATGTGATTGCCTTATGTATAGACCATGGGTTGTGAAATGTGTCTTGTGAAATTTTGTTGAAATTTTCTGGCCGTTGTTATCTGTGTATTCTTGTGCTGTGTATCAAGATATGTTTAAAGCTGCTGTTTCTGTTGTTGGGTCACTGCTTTGTGTATCTGCATGTTGATGCCTTTCTAGTGAAGTGTTATTTATTCTGCTTAACCTACAGGACTAAAATCTTGTACTTGATGCGCAGAGGATTATGGGGACAATCTGCTGAAAGTGGGGGGTTGTAAGGTGGTCCACCCATTGTACTTAAGCCTTGTTTCCTTTGTTATTACATAGTTCATTATCTTCAGGTATTGTTGACAGGAGTTTAGAAGGGTGAAGTTTGGTCTTTACCTGTGTCAGATTTAAAATTTATTCTATTTTATTTTTAATTTGGTTTGTTTAGGTTTATGGTACCTTGTGTCCTAAATTTTATTTCAATATCATAATTTAAAGCAGTTTGAGTATAACGGTGCAGGTGTGCTTGCCCAGTTCCTGGAACAGCTAAATTTAGGTTGTAACCATTTTTTATTATTTTTATTTTTCACTAGAGCGCACATGCTCGTCCGCAAGTTGAGTGTGCAACAGAGACAGAGATATATTTTGGGTTGGGCCAGTGTGGGCTAATCTAAAGACATGCTGTTTAAAATTATGAAACTTTATGTTGTAATTTAAAGTGTATTTATGTTTTAGAAAACAATATTTTCACTCGAGATGTGGTTTATGAGTATTAAGTTTGTGATTGTTCACTATATTTAATATAGTTTAAGTTTTTAGTAACATTTATTACCTTGGTGTGCTGGGTGGCCGCCAGGGGCACTGTAGCAAAGCGGGGGTCAGCCATTGTGGGACTTGGTGCCTGGGCTCGAAGGAAGATGGTTGTGCGGGGCGGAGCATTTGTCGAGTGTGTTAGATTTGGCGGTACAGCCGTGGGAAATTGTTTACGATAATTTTCTTCCTTTCGATGCTTAGCTGAAGGATGTGTAATAATTTTGAGTTTCAGTATTTTGTTTCTTCAGTCTTTTTGTGGGCAGTAGTTGTTTGACTTAAATGATGTGGACTTTCCATTAGACTTCAGCCGAATTGGTCTTGGGGTAACGCTGTTCTTTCCCGGGAGCGTCAGTTACAAAATTTAGCGTTATGAGGGTTACTACTGTTAACATCCTGTACCAGTCAAATTGTTTGTTTCAGTTTGTGAAAAAGTTAAGGTTTCAAATAAAAGGAGTCACGACAAGATGGTATGTCAAGTCATTTAGTTGCAAGTACTGCGGAATATCAACCAACCACCTATACAGATTATTACTAGCCATCAGTCTGCAAGTTGTGTATGTACACTCGTTACATAATTTGGTGCTATCACCAGGATGTTAATTTCATCCTTAAGATTAACCCAACATAACCACAATTTCAGTGCCCAACAAATACCAGTTAAGTTTCCAGTTACGCTTGGATAAACTTCACTAAACTCCATTGAAATGAAGGACTTTGTCTCTTGACGCCTCTGGTCTACGCCAAGATTAACTGCTTCCTAAAGTATATAAAGGCATAGATCCTACCTTACAAGTTCAGCAATATCCATTGGAAAGGTAGAAACCACCATCCTTTTCATTCCCGCTGCACTTTTACTTTCACTGTCTGCAGAATTCTCAAGGCCAATACGAGCCCTCCCGAAATCATTAACCACGACCGTCGATGGTGTGAAAACATTCTTAAAACTTGTGAACTTGGCCCACACAAATTCAATTGCCGAGCAATCTGCCCCATTAAACTTTGATCAGGCCCATCTAGCTAGTGAAATGGCTGATGTGGAACCTGCACGAATACAAAGCAAGCCTCGGCATGCTGGTCTTCTGTCAAAACAACTTGCCGACATGACTCCCAGGAAAGTTCTGACTGCCTCTCACCAGCCTGCAGTCCTCCTCCACTTGCCTTGTCCCTCCACTCATAGAGGAGAAGCGATAGTAGTGTACTTGGAAGTGCAAGCAAGCAAGCAAGCAAAGATGTTGCCTTGGCAACCTGCCCAAACAGCTTAACCGACCTAACCTCAAAACTCCAGACCAACAGCATATAGCAGAATACGGCTCACAGGTAAAGTATTTTAAAAGTGCATCATTTGCCATTTTAACCTTTTACACATGCTACAACATTGTAAGATATTCATAAATCCAGCTCAACCCCTTTTTTTTATTTATTCTTTGTTGCAAATAAATAACAGTTGCGCAACAGCAACTGCATCACAATTTCCATTGTCAATGGAATGATGCACGTACTCCTTAGTTTATTTGTGAACAATGAACATCGAGCTGTGTGTGCATCTGTCGTTTGAGTCGTGTGCTGCTAGTAGCATGCATTATGATCATCTTCTACACATTGAGGCACAGACGCACAGCAACTATGCTCTAGGTACATAGGTCTCTTAAATGTGGCTTAGGGCACTTAACAGTAACAAAATGTGTGTATTATGTTGTAAAATAGTTCCAAGAGCTGCTGAGAAAATAAAGTAAAACATCTCTAAATTATTGCATTCAAATATCACAAATCCCAGAAAACTAAAATCATAACAGGATATCTGAGTAATTATTTTTGACTTACCTTTGGAGTCTTTGGACATTAATTTTTCTGCAGCTGAAAATGCTTGAAAACCTCTGTTTGTATTTTCAAGTATCTGGTTTTCAACATTTGATACACATCCATCATTTGCTGCCTTTTTACTCAAGGGAACATATTCTAGGTATTTAAAAGAGTTACTTTTTCTGGGTTTGTCATTACTTCCAGTCTGAATTTCCGTTTCAGAAGTTCGTGACACTTTTGTGGTGCTAGCACATGGGTTTAAAAAACCCCTGGAAGGGTCATATTTCACAGGTACACGAGATTTTCTCTTATTACCTTTCTTAGGTATATTTTGACATCTTGAGTTGTTTTCCAATGGTTCATCTGCTTGTACAAGAGAATGCTTACTAACCACATCTTTACAGGTAGGTTTCAGACAATCAGCTGAAGCTCTCTGCGACTCGGAACTCACAGCCACTGATGTTTTGTTAGCAATTTTAACGTACAAAATTTCTACTTCGTCATTAGAACTTTCTAATTCTTCTTCACTAGTACTATCTAAGTCTATGGTTATTATTGGCTTTGTGAGCAGATTTCTATTCTGAAATGATGAACAGAAATTATTATTTGATGTATGTGAATTAGTTTCAACACATAATTTAGCTTTTAAAAACAGTTCTCCAGGTTTGTTTGTAGCTATGACATTTATGCCACATACATCATTAGAAAATTTATTGTTTCGTTTAGTTTTAAAAGTCAATAATTCATCTTTACATGTTACACGAGACTCTGGTTTGTTAACCTCTTCAGCTTCAGTCATAGGAAGACTGTTATGATGAGTGATACCCCAACCATCTGAAAGAGAACAATTTGTGGCCAGAACAGAATTTATGTATGCATCGTCTACACAAAGAGTTTCAGAACTTGAGTTCAGACTTTCACAACTTACAAGATTTAATGTCTTATTGTGGTGGATACTGTCACTTTCTGGTTCTGGACACTGGAATGATACGTTGTGTTCCTTTGCAGACATTGACAATACTTCCTGATGTGGTAGCTCTCCTGCACTATCTTGAACAAGCCGTACTGGAAAGTGACTTTCTGAATAATTAGCACACTCTTGATGTGGTGATGAATGCAGTTGACATTGTTGAATATTGTCTGTATTTTTGTAAGTAGCAGTTTGAATATGAGGGAAACAATCTTGAGTGTGTGAAACATAACCTCCAGAAGAATTATTGTAAAGAGTGGGCTCAGCAGAAGAAACATGAAGTATGGGTGACTCATGGTCTAACTGTGATGCACACAGCTGCAAGTCACATGGAGTCCTGCATGTGTATCTCACATTCTCATCAGTTTTCCTGCAACACTGAACTCGTCCAAGATGCCAGGCTTGTGATCCTGGCATTATAATTAGATTTGTAGTCCTGGAACAAATCAGGTAGATAGATAATAATTTTGGAAATTTATAAAACCAAAATTTCTGTGCCTAAATTAATGCTACCTGTTAATTTTCTAATTTGAGTAAGCAAAGGCAATGTCATTCACCAACCAAAAAAAAATTTTAAGAACATAATTTAATCTGTTAATTCTCTATAGCACTTTTAAACAATACTATATACAGTCACTGGATTAATTTCTTTGGACATACTCCATTGCATTGTAGATGTCTGTCAAAGAAAACTAAAGAGAAAAGAAAAACATAAAAATAAGCAGAGTATGCGTTTGAGGCCTGCTTTGGCAATGGGATCAACAGAAAATATATATAAACCACAAAATAACATAAATATACAACACAATGATGAGACGAGACAAAACACAGTAGTGTATCAGACATTTACAGAGAAACACATGTGACACTGAGCTGGCGCTAATAGGGATTCCTTTCTCTTCAGACCGCAGCTCCTGCATTTGTTCGTTTGCTGCGCAGTGTGTCTGATTGGCCACCAGGCGTGCTGTATGGTGGCGGATGACTTAGTGAGGCAGTTCGGTGGGGAAGGGGAGGGGTGGTAGGTGAGCACCAGCAGACGTCGAGTGGCTCACTTCGTTTGGAACAGCTGATTAGAGAATGTCTTTGAGTTTGACCAAAGATCTGACGTGGTTGTCCCGAGCAGATTGTTTTGAGTCTCTATGGAGGTGTTCGAGAGTGGTCCTTGCGTGTTACTTCATTGGTTTTACGGCGTCCAGCAATATGCAGGTTTCGAATTTAATTTGTGATGTGGCATCATGCGACTCCGTGTGGAGGGTTGCTGATTACGACACCGACGTTGGAGGTATGTACTGTTGAATTGAACAGGCGTGTCGTCCTCAATATTGGAGACAATCTTGATCGGAGCTTTGCATATCCTGGTCGATTCATGGTATGGGCGAACCATCTATGAGTATTTCATCAGGAACTAGTATTGAGGGTGCAATGTTCTACTCTCGTTGCAACGAAAGAGTTAGTCAAATGACAGCTGTGCGAAGGCGAAGTGCATAGTAACTGGGAATGCGATGTTAACTCTTATCCCTTAATTATAAAGCGTGGGTGTGTTTATTAAGTGTTAAATGACAGTGAAGTTATATGAACTAGGGTTAATGATTGTATGCCGATAAGCAGATTCTTGGACTGGCTTTTAAATACATATGCCTAAATGTGAGAATTTATGTTGTGATTAATGTTAATTGTGATGAATAAACTGGTTAAGTAAATTTTGATTGAAATGCACGTTCTCAATTTCTTTGTTGTCATTAATCCTTATGAATCAATGTTTTCTTATAAGAATGTTGCATATGATTCCTTTAAGATGACGCCCCAGGCGAGGTATGAGAAATGTATGGTTAGTTGTGCCCGTTCTAGTGCTTCTTCTAGAACAATAATTGTGTGCCCATGCTGAAGATGACACAAATTGAGTATGTGTGCTTGTAAGCATGGCTCAACACAACAATGAGACAAAGCAAAACATTGTAGCTTTCCAGACAGAAGAATGAAATTTCGGGAACTGGAATCTGTTCCCGTCATCAGGTAGAGACACACAGGATCCGAGAACACAAGTGCAACTGATGAGAAGGCTGGAAAACCATGGGTATGTTTAGGATAAACCTACTAATCTTGCTCAGCCAACGGCAGATGAAAAGGGATGGGTAACTCACCGAAATATTGGGTGTTGGTGCAGCAACACAGACGCACCCTACTGAGTTAGTGTAGTGTGTTAGCTTAACTGTGCCATAGCACATCCCTCATTCGCGATACGAGTGCCAAGTGCGGCACTGCATCGCTGCTACTCTGTATCAAAGCAGTTGCGCTGCAGCTCAGAAGCAGTAGATATCACTGTCGCAGCGCAGTGCACAGTTTAATTCGGTTAACAATTATTTTTATGATAACTTTTGTGCCATGTGAAATGCATTTTGTATTTACCATGTAGCACTGAGAAAACTTACCATTTTTATCACCGTCTGTGTAAAAGTGATAACTATACTGCCTACTGCATCAGGTAAGAGAGTGAAAATCTTAATTTCAGACACCAATTATGTTTAACATGTGTTTATAAATTGTTTTGCGCGATGTTGTAAAGAATTTGGTATTGTATTTTCACATTTTTTAAAACTCACTCCCTTGTCTGTAAGTTTATTACCAATTTTGCAATCGATGTTGAACTACATTCCCGATGAGCTAGAGACTTGAACCTTAACAAGTAGCTCAGAAATGTATAACAGTGCAAATAGAAATAGAAAATTGTGAAAAAACAGTTGCTGATGAAATATATATTAAAATTATATATTGATGTACATAATTTTAATATACTGCATTAAACAAACTTCTCGATGAGCTAAAGACTTTAAACTTTAGACATAGAAATGAATGACAACGCAATATTTATTCGCTTTATTGTCAGTCTATTTGTTTAACTGTTCGGTACAAATTTTGCTTGTTTAAACTCGGCAACAAAATTTTCCACACACAAGACTAAAAAGCAAAAAATAACATTTAAATTGAACTGGTGCTTTGCCCTCAGTTTGTACTGGGGCGCTTTTTTTAAACTGTTTGAACCCTATTGATTGGTTCTGCCGTGTTATTGAATGGGACTCTGGATGCGTGCGAGGATGCTTTGCCGCTCATCGGAATACTTAGGCTATCTTCGGCTCTCTCCCCTCCCCTCTTCCCCGTTGCCTAGGCCGGCCGCCTAGCTCTCGAGTTCAGTTGGATCCTGATCGCTCTGCTGTGCACTGCTTTCCGTTTGTGCTCGTCGGGGCCTCGTCGGCTGCTCTTCAATAATGTTGGTGAGTTAGTTTTCTTGATCGGGTTCGTTGAAGTTTGTGCTTGGGCCTTCTGCCGCACGTTTTCTTTGTTGTTATTGAAGATATGTATCGGGAGCCGACGGGGCGCCGATGAGTTACTTTCCCTATTTAACCTGTATGTGCTTTAGCCTTTTTGATTACCCCTTTAGTTTGTGCTTTTTCAATGAACTTAATGGCCCTTCAGGCACACCTTGTATGGAGTATTTGTAATTTGAAAGGAAAACCAAAATGTACAAGAAGCCTGAATTAAATAAAACCCTGTTGTGTAACTTGAATTTCCGCTTGTATTTCTTAAATTCTAGTATTTTGCTCCACTCTGTGTTCGAACCCGTTGTTTTGTGTACCCTGTTGGTACAATTTCTGCATGACTGCTCGGGTTTGAGTCCCGAGTGGATGCGCTTTGTTGGTTACGCTCCATTTGTTTGTTGTTCTTGTGAAGGCATTCGTGTTTATAATTTGGAGGTTAACATTTTGAAAGTATGGCTCACAATAACGGAAGCAGTAGTTTTGTGTATACTATGGGTTATTTGGAATTACGGGAGTATCTGCGCGAATCTGGTGTGGAGTTTGATAATAGTGAGAATGTGACAGCACTTAGAATTCGTGCTCTGTCGTACATGAATTGTTTGCAGCAGGTGCCGGTCTTGGGCAGTGGTGCGACGGTAAGGTTTCACCGATGGCCTTTGCCAGCCGTACCCTGACCGAGGTGGAACGTCGCTTGAGTGCTTTTGAGAAGGAAGCTTTGGCTTGTGTGTGGGGCATGGGGAAGTTTCAGTCCTTACTAAGCGCTGCCGAATTCGATCTGTGCACGGACAATCAGGTGGTGTCCTGGTTGTTGGGCCATGCCAATGATTTTGGCAAGCTTGGTCGATGTCCGTTTCTTTTATTGAAATTCAAGTTTGTAACTAAACACATCACTGGGGGTTGTAATGTGGTGGCGGACGTGCTTTCCCGCTTGCACTGCTACGAAGACTATGAGTGTGACCCTGAGGACCTTTCCGCTCATTGTAGCGCCTTCACCACTAACTCTTCCTTTTATCAACGTCTGCAAGATGCCCAAGCCAGCGATCCTCAGTGCTGTGATATTGTGACGTGAGTGGCCCAAGGAGAAGAACTTCCCTACCAAATGATCGACGGCCTGGTGCATTATGTTGGGCGCCGTAACAAGTTGAAGAAATTGTTTGTTCCATCTGCTTGTAGAGCAGAGTTGTTGAATTATTTTCACTCCTCTCCTTTCGGAGAACATTCGGAGCTTGCTGGGACTTTGTCAAAGTTGAGTTCGCGCTTCTTTTGGCCCGGTGTTTATCGGGATGTGCGAGGTTTTGTCCGTCGTTGTGTGTTGTGTCAACGGGCGAAAGCTCAGAGTAATACTAAAATTGGTTTGTACTCGGTGGATCAGGCGGAGTGTGCTTGGGAAACCATGCACTGCGATGTTTTTGGCCCTCTGACTCTGTCCTTGAAGGGAAGTATGTATGTATTAAATTTGATTGACACCTTTTCTTAATTTGTGTTTCTCATTGCGGTGCTGAATGTAAAAAGTGCTACTATTGTGCGGTCTTTGACAGAGCATGTGTGGTCTTCCTTCGGACCTCCCGTTAATCTGGTGACAGACAATGCTCCTTATTTCTTTTCATCGGCTTTTAAGGACATGTGTTTCAGATGGGCGCTCAACCAGTACACCTCCAGTCTTTATTACCCAAGTGGTAATATTGTTGAGAGGTTCAACAGGAACCTTAAGGTAACTTTATCAGCTTTGTACCATTCTCAGCAGCGCAATTGGGATGTAGACTTGGACCTCATCAACATTGGCTTTAATTCTGCCACCCATGGAGCCACGAAGAATACTCCGGCTAAGGTTCTACTCAGAAGAGATTTGCTCCATCCCTTACTGAACGTGTGGGGAATTCCTTCTCCGTCATCGCCCTTATCGGATGCACAACGAGAACTTCTGAGTCACGAGACCTTGGGAAACCTTACCAAGGCACGTGGTAAGATTCAGGCTCGGGTCAATGCCCAGCGAAGTAGCCGGAAATTATCAGGTGGGTCAAAGGGTCTTTTGCCGTTCCTTCATTTTGCCATCCCGAGCAGAGGATGTTTCCAGTAAGTTAATACTTCCTTACTCTGGGCCCTTTTTGATAGTTAAGATGTTGGGCCCTAACACCGTTTTACTGCAGGACCCTGTTTTGGGGCGAATATATTTGAAAGCGCATGTGTCTCACTTAAAATTGGCAACTGATGATGATGAGTGATTTTTTGTTGCAGAGAGGTACCCTTTGTAATCATGAGGCCCAGGTGAAGACTCAGTTGTTTGTTTGTGTTTTCGTGTTGTTTGTGTTAGTGTTTTGGGATTTATGTTTGTGTGTGTGTGGCGCCTGTTAGTGGTGTTTTGTGGTTTCATGTTTTAAGATTGTCTTTCCCGTTTGTGTTTGTTTTCCTTTATTGTTCCTGCAGGATTATGTAATTGGTTGTGATGACTGACTCGACTATGACGCTTACTTTCGTTTGCAGACAAACTTATCTTGCCAGCATCATTTGTTTGCGCACTTGGACCTGTTTCTCTAGTCCTTTGAATTGTTGTGGTGATGTGCCACGATTTGTTACGCTTGTGCTGCACTCTGATTTAGATAAACCTGTGTCCCGGTGACAATAGTTTATGATGGTTACCCTTACTTTGTATTTAATAAGTTGGTGCCATAGAAATGAAATACACTGATATTTTAGTGGTTTTGAAATAAGTTGTGCCATAATAATGAACCACACTGATATTATCGTATTTATTTAAATAGATTGTACTGTGGTATTTTATTTTATATTGTTGATTTTAAGCCTAGTTATGGTGTAGTGTAACGAATAGTCAGTAGTTTATACGCTGTTGATTGTGATGGCATATTGTCAATTATTGATGTTTGACTTAAGTTATGTTTGATTAATCTTGCCCAGGCAGGATATAATATAGTGGTGAATTTTGATGGAACTGTATTTGTCTTGTGTGGAGTTATGTACTATACTTACATTTTTATATAAAGATGTAACTCCTTGAATGTCTATACTTTATTTTTTATCTTGTGTTTTTTAGGTGTAATGTGTGATATATAAGTTGAGCGTGGTTTATTATTGATGTACTAATTTTCCAGCATGCTTTCGTGTTTTCAGGTTTATGTTCTTGCTTCTTTTTCTAATTTCTGTTTCTGTTTTTTATGCGCCCCACATGCACTGGCTCGAGAGCTACCCTTTCCTCTTCACCCGCTTTCCTGGTTGGAGCCCAGCGCCCTTCTTCTGGCGGCCTTCTGTCTCCCTTCGTCTGCACGCTCCAGAGCCCATGTCTTCATGCCTCCCCCCAGCTTGGCTCTGCCACCTGAAGTGTTTCTCCAAAAAGGACTTGGACTCTCTCAACCATCTAACAGCAAGCTTGTGTGCCATACTTGTGGTATTGCAGGGGGGGTTGAACTGGTGCTTTGCCCTCAGTTTGTACTGGGGCACTCTTTATACTGTTTGAACCCTATTGATTGGTTCTGCCGTGTTATTGAATGGGACTCTGTGTTTGGAAGCATGCGAGGATGCTTTGCCGCTCGTCTGAATACTTAGGCTATCTTCGGCTCCCTCCCCTCCCCTTCCTCCTTTCCGGTTTCCTAGGCCGGCCGCCTAGCTCTCAAGCTCAGTTGGATCCTGGTGGCTCTGCTGTGCACTGCTTTCCGTTTGCGCTCGTCGGGGCCTTGTCGGCTGCTCTTCGATAATGTTGGTGAGTTAGTTTTCTTGATCGGGTTTGTTGAAGTTTGTGCTTGAGCCTTCTGCCGCGCGTTTTCTCTGTTGTTAATGAAGCATATGTATCTGGAGCCGACAGGGCGCCGACGAGTTACTTTCCCTATTTAACCTGTATGCGCTTTAGCCTTTTTAATTGCCCCTTTAGTTTGTGCTTTTTTAATGAACTTAATGGCCCTTCATGCACACCTTATATGGAGTACAGTGAACCCTCGATAACTCGGACCTCGATGTCCCGGACTTCGGATAACTCGGACAGAATTTCAAAAAACAAAATTAATTTTAATTAAATTATTTTTTGGTCAAAAATCATAAGAAAATTGTGTCTGCCTCATTTAAATCCATCACGTTTTATTTAAAAACAGTATTAAGCTTTAAAAGCAGTTGCTCATCGCTGCGTAGCCTTTAATAATCCCACCGTAAAATATCTGGCAAGTTCCGTGTGGTTAAATGTTGCTAGCGAGGCACGCGAATGGAGATGCAACTCAGCAGTCAGCCTCCCTTCTTTATCTCTCCTCCCACTTCACCGCGCGGGCCACACACGCACATGCGTGCGTCGTAAATAAACATTTCAGTAGGATGCTGGTGAATTGGACGGTAACTACAGGTCACAATGGCACCTAAAGGGAAATTTATTATGTTCTGGTATGTACAATATAAATTCAAGATTGCAAAACAATTTGTTCTGGACATTAATAAAAAAAAATTAAAATCCATTGGTTTGCATTGCAATGTAGGCAAGGTAGTGAGAGGATTTTACGGCCCTTTAACGACGTCTTACTAGCCGATGAGGGTGAAGTGAGGTGAAAGAACAATACAACATCCATGCCCGAGCAAGGATTGGAACCGAGGGCCTCTCGCACCGTAAAATGGCGCCTAACCCACTACGCTAGAGGCCGGCGCGACATAAAAAAAAAAAAAAAAGGACTTAATGAATTATTAAAAAGGAGGGGGGGCAGAAAAGAGCTTTTGCCCCGGGCTGCACATTCTAGAGGGCCTCGCTTTTGAAAAAGTTAAATGGTTAAAATAAATGGGCTTTTATTGAGTTCCCGTTAATGTTGACGGTATCTGTGAAATTTATTTTTAGTGTAAAGTGTGTGTAAAGACGTCACTGATCTATAACGACGCAGCCAAGGTAAGATAGTATGGAGGGAGGCCTATAAGTGCACATTATCACTTCAACCACGGCCGTAAACTTCAACTACAAAAAAAAAAGGGAGGAAAGGTAGACTGAGATTTACGTAGCAAAGACACCCTGGAAAAAAAACAATTTCTCGTAGGAAACTGACATGCTGATGTTGAGCAATTTTTCACGTAAATATCTCGTGAGTTGCGTGTGGTCACGTGCGGTGTTTTTATTACTGTTGAGACTGTACCGGTTGACCTTGACTACCCTTTCTTATCACACACGCACGCACGCACATAGACTGTCGTCAGCCAGACGAGAGTAGGGGGGTGAGAAGAAGCCAGCTTAGTTCTAGCACAGATAAAAAAAGATCAGCCAGAAGTAGCACAAAAAATAAATACAAAAGAATCTGCCGGCCCAGGCTGTTTGACATTCTTTTACATTTCTCCACGTTACAGTGATAATTTTCCCACTACCCCCTCCTGTAAATTGATACGTACAAAGCAGTATATATTGCCGCATCTTTTGCTTGTAGAAATAATAGCGTACTGATTTCCTCACATTTCTTATGATTA
>PNEQ01073881.1:0-27453 GCA_003012365.1 Medauroidea extradentata
CAAGATTAGGTACTAATAAAATAACGAAAATTGTGCAAGTGCTGTCTACCTTTCCCTTAAGACCATTGTTCACTTGATAATAGATAACTCCAACAGCTAAAATGTAATCCTGAAAAAAAAAAAATATATATATATATGTATGTATATATATATATATATATATATATATATATATATATATATATATATATATATATATATATATATATATATATATATATATATATATATATATATATATACACACACACACTAGCTGACCCAACAGACGTTGTCCTGTCTTAACGATGACTATTGAAATCGAATTGTTATAATTAATGTCGATGAATAAATCTCAAGGGCAGTCGCTAAGTGTTTGTTTTCTTGGAAATCCATGTTTTTCACATGGCCAGTTATATGTCGCCTGTTCCCGTGTCGGAATACCAACAAAACTGTTTATATACTAAGAATATTGTATATCATAAAACATTAGAATAATAAACACACTTTTTTTTATTAATTATAACAATTCTATTTCAATAGTCAACGTCAAGACAGGAAGCATGTAGACAAAATTATGGAAAACAATGTTCGTATTTGTTTAGCATTTGACGAAATTATAGCATCCTCAAGGCGTAATGGCTCTGAACTAACCATGATGTACACTAAGAAATTCAGTTTTATTTTATTTTATTTATTTTTTATCAATAAAATAAGTCCGATCGAAGCATTTGTTTTAAATATATTCAGATTTTTTACATCCTCTTTGTGAAATGTTTATATTGTCCAAAGCGCTAAGGTTAAATTAGAAATATTATTACATGGTTGTTAAGTATTCTTAAACTTTTTCCGCGCAATTTTTAAATTTTTTGTAATAAGAACCTTCTCCTGACAATAACAATCACAACAAACAAAAAAATAGTGAAATCGGTCCAGCCGTTCACGCGTGATGGCGTGACCAAGGGAAATAGGGATTCATTTTTATATATAGAGATATAAAATAGTAAACCATCTCGTGCGTTTCGCTTTCAAGCATAATTTTTAATTAGAATGTACAAAATGTTTATCAGTGATTGCGTATTTTAGTCTTTTTCAACTCAGGTCCGTGAATAACAAAATACTGAATTCAGCAAAAACTTACGCGTTTGTTATCAACTTTTGAGTGCATGTCCTGAGAGAGAATTGGGAAAACATTATTTTTGAGTTATAGCTAAATGTTGGATACAACGAATGTTATTTGGTGAAATATTGCGGACACAAGCCATTGTACTACTATGTCGTTTCAGAAAACATACAGTGAACAAAAAAAAACAATAAAGGAAAAAACAAGGCGAGTAAGTTGTAGTCAAACTGTATATAAATAACAATATCTGAAAAATCCCAAGAGGTTTGGTTGTTTATGTATGTGTAGATTACTGCGAATTCGGCCTTTTTTTCTTTAATGTTTTTTTATTTGTTCACTATTTGTTTTCTGAGACAAAATAGCACTGCAATGGTGCATGTTCCCGTATTTCACCAAATTATTTACCTTCATTGCAAGAATCTTTCAAAAAACACTTTGCAATTTCTGTAATCATAGCTATGAAAGTTGTGTAACTGTAATAACGAACGTTATCTGAGCCTAGCGGCACACACGCAATAAGGTCTATTCTTGTTCGCTCGTCACCTACTTTATCGCCTTTAAACACAAGACGCTGAACTCACGTCAGCATTCCCTCCAAGAAGTCATCTTAAGGGCTTGTTCCCGAGTTTTTTTTCAGACTGGTGCCAATAACTCAAATATTTTTAAACCAAAAGTTTTAAAAAAATTTTAGTCAATGTGCGATCACACGATGCACAATACTGTGGACGAGTTTTTAAAAACAATGTACCATTCGCCAGCAAAAAAATAATTTCCTTCATTTTTACTTATTTACACGACGAAAAACGTGGTACTTTGGGTAATGAAATGTAAAAAACCGTTCTGTATAATTCTACAAAAAAATTCAGCTACACATTATCACATATAAGTGTCAAAACTGTGCAGCGAAATTTTGATGAGTATTAGATAGCAATAAAAAAATATTTTCGAAATCACTGCAAAACTCCGTAACAAGGCCTTAATGGTTACCTACGTATCGCGTATGCCAGAGGAATCACAAAAAAGAACTATTTCAAAATGCGTACGGTTTTCATGGTCCGTGTGGTGTTGCACTTGAAATTGTTACCCGATTTTTCGCGAAAAGAATTCTGCAACAGTTTGTCCAAAGCGTTATGTGCACATATGAATCTTTGCTTCATGGTTATTGGCATAATGTATTATTACACAGACGTGCCTCCTTTGACTGTGCCAACAGGAATAAGGTTACTGCAACACCACACGTCTGTGATTGGCGGGTAGAATCCTAGACGCTGAGAGTTAAAACAGCCAATCACTGGCCGTGAAGCAGCGCTACATATGTGTACTTCATTGAAACAAACTGCTGCAGAATTCTTTTCGCGAAAAATCGTGTAACAATTTCAATATTTTTCATTTGATGAACCAACTAACTCATCTTGGGCTTCGATCGCTTGATACAAATATAATGATGTTGATAATAATAATATTATTATTAACAATAATGTAGTATGACGAGTATACCAAAAGAGCCAGGGTACCGTGCCCCGAATGCAGACTTCTTACTGGCAGCTCGTAGGCATGCGCTTACCCCGAGGGATGACTTGCAATATGGCCCTACAATGGAGCAGCATCGGAATGAAGGGGCGGGGGAAAACGGGACATCCCCGAGAAAACCCGCCGACCAGCGAAATCGTCCGCCACGATTCCCACATATGAGATTCCGGGGACCGACCTCGCTGGGGATTAAGCCCGGATAGCCAAGGGGCTTGGCGAGCGGTCTGACCATTCGTCTGCTGCGCCCCCCCCCCCTTACCCAAATATATGACTGTCTATGATAAACTAGCAGGTTGTTTAGGGTCAAGTACGTATGTACACCATGCCGAGTATAACATACATACATTGCACATATAACAATGTCTACTGTAGTAGTTAACTTTAGTCAGTACTTATAAGCCCCTTTTATTACTATACATGACATTTACGGTATTAAAAGACTACTGTTGCAGTTTCTGCAGAAAATAAATTCGCGGAAAATGCGTAACTTATATAACTGTTTGTCCGAAATTTAAATGATGTTTCAGGTTAATTTGCAAGGAAATTACAAAATAATTCCACAGAAGTTTAGTTCAACGAAGAGTCGCTAACTTTTTGCCATGGAATATTAGGAAGAGTTCACCTTCATAAGTTAAAACATAGTCACCAGATCAGGATATTTTAATTTTTGCTCAAAATTTGTGTCCTACAAATTTCTTTTCATTTAGGTTCGATAGGACATGAGACATGAAATGTATGTGATTTGTGTGTGTGTGTATATATATATTAGCTCACCAACAAATTCGTGCAGTTACGTATACATGCCTTGTATGCAAGAAAACCAATCGCCTGTACTAAAATCTTCACTGCTCCACGAAGAATATTTTCGTTAATTTGAAGGACTATCTAAGCGGACGATTTTAATTTCGAAAATACCTAGACAATACCTAAACAAGCACAAAGAATATATTATGTAAGCTAAAGTTCTTTTCAGTAAGTTCCGCGTGGCAATTTGCATTATGGGAGGATATTAAAATGCTGGATTGAATATGACATGAAATACGTTCTGTGAAAATCACTGATGAGCTTAGTAAAAGACGTGCTACACGAATAACACGTGATTGTTGCGCGTACTTTCCTATACAGCTTTGTGGGCTGTGATGCAGGGTAGCCTATCAATGCAGGCGTGCTCAGCCTATTGCCTCATGTAAGTGGTAAAGTGGTGCTGCGCGGGGGACAATCAAAGTCGCAGCTTCAGAGCAATTGTCTCGCTAACACCAGCCTCCCTGTAGTCCGTGAGAAACATGCCAGTTGTGTCCTTATAGCTACTCCCCTCCACCAACCACAGATAATCTCTTAGCCACGTGTGTGATCGACCTCGTAAGGTGGTCGTCTGATTGGGCATATTTTGTACGACAAAGTGCACGAGCTTTAAGGCTGTTCACGTGGCAAAAATTCATAATATTATATTTGCACCACACAGTGTTGGTTTAATATACGTTACTTGTGACTATATTTTCCACTTGTAAAGGTGTTTTACATCTCGAAGTTTTCCCATAGCGGCATGTCAAAGTCAGAATTCACAAGATACAGGAACATATGAATAACATATATCAAGTGACTTACTCCAATGAAATTATTTACACTGAAATTATGTACTGTGGTTCATATTCTAAAATATTAAAAAACGCACAGCAAAGTAATTTTGTCTTTCGTGAAAATGGCCATATATGAAGTTAATTGTTGCCGTTTTCATATAGAAAACGTAGTCAGAAGTAACGCCTATAATACGGACACTATGCAGTGCAGATATTAAGTTATGCATTTTTGCCACGTGAGCGATCTTAAGAGCCTTACACAACTGGCGCATAGACACTGTTGTTGCGTGTTAGGAGAAAGAATTATTTTTAAATACTACTGAACGTGAATTCGGTTATATTTATCTACGAAAAGAAACACACTTAAAACTATGCTTCTCTATTTTTGTTTTCTAGATATCATGCTTAAAACTTTGTACCTCAAAATGGCTAAAAACAGCTTTTTCAGACTGCCATCAAGTAAAAAATACCAACTGGATCGTAAAAGAAAAATACAGAAGCACGCAATGAACTTTGTTACGTACTTCCCGTAGATAAAAAAAGCATGGTCACCGTTTAGAGTGCCATAGGAAGAAGTCAACAATCTTAGCACTGCACGCACATAAAGACGATACAGTTGTTGACACACGAGCCAGTATAGCTCTTATCGCCTGCCTGTTCCGCGCCTCAGACGCGACATGTAGCGACTACTGTACAGGGCTCTTAAGAGGAGTCCTGAGCTGGCGCAAGGACCGCGTTGCAGCGTGTCACGCGTATACTCTTTTACGCGAAACCGCTTAAATAATTCATACCGTGTTTACCTTCGAAAATAACACACACATGAAACTATGCGTCTATGTTTAAAAAAATCAGCACGCTTGTTAGAAACATGATTTTCGGGCCCCTCAAAATGACTAAAGAAAGGTTATTTTAGACTGCTGTAACTCCGAAAATATTATCTGAATTCGTAAATTGCAAAGCGAGAGGCAGGCGTTTGTCTTTACTTCATTGTATTAAAAAATAAAATGCTGTGTTCACCTCTTAAAGTCCCGTAGGAAAAAGACTAGAAGGAAAACCTTGCACGCCAGTTTGGCGCTGCGAATAGAGGCGATTTGCTTCTCGTCAACCATGGGACGCTGGCTCTTATCACTACGCTGTTCCCACGTGTCTAAGGTGGAAAAGTAGACTACATAGATTATTGTTTTACCACGCACAAAGTTGCAGGACGCGTTCCACTATGGCGCAGCATGCAATCGATCATTCCTGGTTGAATACTTGGTAGGCGATAGCAGTTCTCTGTAAAATCAAACATTTTATGATTACTCTTAAAGGACGAGATTTAGACAGTTTTTCCAAGAGATATTTCTTTTTCTAATTTTTCCGAAGTTTTGTCATTTTCGGCCTCAAACAGCACATTTTTACTGTCAGATACGTGTTATCCCCAGTAGCAACACTTTGTTGGGCAAACATTGGCCCAACGTGTGCTTAATATGTTGGACCAACGTTGGCTTAACATTGAAATGTCACGTGAAACAACGTAGGCCCAACGGTGATTTTTGGTTGGATTCTTACTAATTTCCTACATTGGCCCAAAGTCGCTGGATTGTTGAAATTGTGTGTGTAACATAAGTAATGTCAACCATTTACCAACGTTGGGCCAACATTTCTCTACAAAAATACTCACAAAATTAACCCGACAAAAGTTAAATTAAGCACAATATTCATAACTTTTATATTTTCAGAGTTCTTGTGGGTTACACAAATTATTACAATAAAAATAAAAATTTGGAACAGAATCGAGGTGGATTCGAACCAGGGCCCGAGATTATGTAGAAGTGCTTTTACTAGATATACGTCGCCTAGCCAACTGCCCTACGCTGCCACATGTTGAATGGGGATATTTGAAAGACAAATATGTATTTAATAGTTAAACTTACAATATCAAAGAAAGATATACATTTTGCTAATGATATGTTTTCTGACAATGCCAATGTTCAGCTAACCTACATACCAAATATTTTCACTGGTTGGCCTACTGTGGGTTACGCAGTGTTAACCCAACGTAACGGTGAATACCTATTACCAACTGCGTGTTTACCAACTTGTACCTAACAATTAACCAAGAAATTAAAATTTACAGAAATACTGTTATTAATATTGTATTGCATTTATTATTCTTACGGAGTTGTTTTTAGAAAGAAACACAATTTGTGTCACTGGAGGAGTCTGTTTACAAACTTGTTGCCGACGTCAGCTAACTTACAAACAAAATACTTTCCGTGGTTGGCGTAATGTGGGTTATACAACGTAGGACGAAGTTTACTGAAAATAACTTTCACCTAACCGTTATAAACATTTGTGTTGTTTGAGCAATGTTGGATGAATGTAAACTTACATATCTAACACCAACAGTATGATTACCAACTGGTTACCAACGCTCAGCCAACCTACATACAAACGATTATGGTTGTCATAATGTGGGTAATGCAACGTTGGACCAACATACTGGGAACAATCTACTAT
Organism: Medauroidea extradentata; assembly: GCA_003012365.1. Taxonomy (NCBI): domain Eukaryota; kingdom Metazoa; phylum Arthropoda; class Insecta; order Phasmatodea; family Phasmatidae; genus Medauroidea; species Medauroidea extradentata. The sequence goes on from PNEQ01073881.1 coordinate 6,712, forward strand.
CCAATATTTGGATTTCCAACATTGTTCCAACATGTAACCAACAGAGCAAAAATTACATGATAATAACTTTTATTAAACTAAGTAACATAATTATGTTATAAACTTGAATGATTGGTTATGTTGTACTGTAAAACGTGATTTTGAACTCTTTGCGTAAAATGTTGGTTTTACAATACTAGCCCACTAAACCCCAACATGTTTTCCAACGTGTTGCCATATTTAAATCCACAATATTTAAATAACAATATTTTGGTCTTCCAAAATGTTCAGACATTTTCTGCTTGAATATAACTATTTTTAAAATGTTGCTAATTCATTGCAATAATAATACATTTTCGAACATATTTTCCAGCATGCTATGTTGCCCCAATGTTGGATTTATGTGTGTTTTCCAACACAACGTAATGCCAACGACTCCAACCAACTTTCAACTTTGGCCCAACGTTAGTTGCTACTAGGAATATGTACAAATCCTTCATATTATTTATTTCGGTGACACTTATTGGTAACCAGAAATCTGATTCTTTCAAGCAAGCCGTTTTGAAAATATCACAATAATTTGTAGTTTTTTCTCAAACTTTGGAAGCGTCTACAGCCCTCCCTATTTGACCTGGACCTTGGGTTCCTATATCAAACTTTCTATTTCCGCCTCAGGAATAACCTGTTAAAGTTTGCTGGTATGTTTTAGATACACGTTGCAGATATAATTCGAATTTATTTAATTGGAATACTGTCTGATTACGCTTATTAAATCGTGTGATTTCCATTTAGTTTCCAATCCATTGATATTTTAATAAAATGAATTTTCTGTTGTAGCGTGTATCTGAATTATTAGTTTGAACATGCTTGACGTTTATAAAATATTGATTATCAGTCATAATATTCAGGATTCGAAGTGAGTTGGTCTTGGATATAAGTTATCTGACAGAATCGTAGTTGACTTGGAAGGAAGTGATGAGGTGCAAGATATCCTTACGTATCCCGAGTAATGTGCGAATGTGTGACTTCAGTGTTTAAGACACCACTTGTTTGTATAACGACTTAAATCGAGGGTAGTAAACCGCCACGATCTAAAGATAAACTAAGTATTGAAATCTACGTGATTTTCCACAATGTATGTATTTCAGCTTATACATTTTATACGAACAGTGACGTACGCCTAACTGTAACTATCAAACGACATGAGTCCAAAAAAATTTGAGCTTTTCGTTCTAACTCAAGGATTGAATTGAGTGAAGAATCATAAATCTAATTTGATTCCGTGACTCATAGGTGTCGACCATTTCAGAGCGAAGAATGTTTAGAGTAGTAAGAATGTTTCCTTTACAACGAAGAAATATTTTTCGTTTAGAATTTTAAGTTTCCGGTAAAGAAATATTGCCTGACAGCAAATAAAGGTTTGAAAAACTTATTTTTGGTGTTATGTACAATTTTTTTAAGTTTCCTTTGAAAATAATATCACTTTCTTTGAAGCGAAGATGATAATTTTTTCAACATAAAGTTTGCTTAAAAATACTACATTTAACTTCACAATAAAGATTTCTCATAAACTTTTAAACAAAAATTTTACTTTGCTACAAAGTTAATTTGCAATGGCGTATATTTAACCAAAAAAATTAGTTTCCATTGCGGCAACAAACATTTTGTTGTGGCAAAGAAAGAGTTTTCATAGTGCCTTGGAGTTAGTTAAACGACGTGAACGTAGTCATATCAATCCATTGTGTAAACAGTTGCTATAAAGCCGGCTAAATTCACGTGTTTCCCGACTTTTAATCTACATCACACATGTCCGTATGTTCGAGCGTTAATAGAGTCTTCATTGACTGATATCTTGCGCATTCATACACCGTGACTGGGCGTACGATTTGCTACTTCTCTATGATTTCGCGGGTTCAACGACCTGCCGGCTGGATTCCATGGTTTTGTGTACACTCTGCCCAGTCAGTGACTGCTGCTTCAGGTAGAGTTAAGTTGTACGTCTGGCAAGGTAGCACGGAGGTCAAGAGTCTGTTGGTTCTGAGACCTACGAGATTGGATCCAATAAATAGAGCCCTAATCGCAAAATTAAGTCACATGTAGAGAAGTTTGGGATTTAACCTCCTCTGACACGAATTCCCGTAATTTACAGACATTTTCACAGCAGAGCCATCAAGGAAGGATTCAAGCAAGTCTTGAGCAGAGACTTGGAAAATACCGCGATTCACTGACCTAGGCTAGCTTCCAAAAATTTCTGTTAACCCAAGAAGACAACAGCTGATCACTGGCTGCTCGCAGCGATACCACGTGTGTGGGCTTGCATTTAGTTGCTTGTATATTATTATTAGCTCCGTGCTCTCTATAGGCGTTAACAGAGTATAGGGTCAGTTCCAAAAGTGACCCTAACATATCTAGCTTGTGTCCTAAAGAAAACGAGAAGTTTTCAGGCCCCTATTCTTGGGGCACCTGTGAAATTATCACAAGTGCACGCGTGCTTCAAGTGTTGCTGAGAGCTAAAAATAAATCGCTAATTGCCAAGTGCGCGCGTGTATTACTACTCGAGGAGTGGCGCAGTGCGACACAGCTACTGCTGAGCTGCGCAGTCGCGTTGGGAATGCAAAAGCATACAAGGGAGCGACTATTTGCTCACACGACTTCGCGTCACTCTGCGGAATGTGTTTCTCTCTACAGCCTCCTGTGTTCTCTGCACAGTCTGCAAGCTCTGCGAGGGCAACCTTTCGCGGCACTTCGTCTACCTCCAAAGTTACTTGCGGAAACTCCACTCAGTTAATCCGGCTCGAGGAAAACTTTCATCCTTAGGATAAAACTGCCCAGAGCCACTGACTTTTTGTGGAATTAATTTTACACGAACTTGTTTCAATGTCTTATGTACACACCTGTAGCTCTACTTCACAGCCACAGAGAGTATGTTTGTAACTCTCAGTATCTCGGGGCTCTATCAGCAAATCAGACGTGTGGTTTGGCAGGAACCTTATTAGTATAGTATTGTTTATTGCATCCATCATATATGTTTGTGTAAACTTTTGCACAAAGATATTAGTCAAGTCATGGTAAAATATACCATTGAGTTGTGATTTGAATACATTATAAGATAACTAATATATGTGCGTGCGTGTGTATATAAATGGTTTCCCGAAATCACTCCAGGCGAATGATGGGTTGAATCCCTCGATATTGGTCATGGCCGATTCCTTTCCCGGTTCTCTGACATTGTTCAGTTCTTTGTGTTACTGTATCTAATAATTTTAGGTGTTGATAAGATGTTAGGCCTCCATTCTCTTCCATCCCTTAGTCAAAAAGCAGTTAGTACGTCAGCCAGCCATTCAAACGTGTATGCCGTATTGCCTACGTTGTAAGAACTGTCTTTCTAAAGTCCACTTTTTTACGAATCTTACACGAGAAAGGTAGGTCCTACGCATTTACAACAAGGCGACCTTTTTTACTTCTGACGTGTTTCTCTAGTAGATAACCGTATTAAAAGTTCGTAATTACTGATGGTAGGAAAGTGGCATGCTATAACAGGGGTAGCCACCCTAGTATTTTGTATTAGGGTGCAAGGTATTGGTGTGATTCTAATGTGTATTTCAAGGTCCCGGTGGTATAAAACAATGCTCAACTTGTCATTATTAAATGCCTCTTCATTTCCATTATTTTACAAAAATACACTTAAAATTTTCAATGATTAAGGGCTCTTACCGCCCTTAATATTAGTTTTAGGTACAAAGTGTTCCGTTTATTTTCTACTTGATTTTTATAAGGAATCACCTCCTGAAGATTGCCACACACATCCGCATTCTTCGTCGACACCATCACATGAAATGGAAAGAAAAAAACACACACAAAAAGTTGCCAAAATTCTTACATCATTACAGTGTATGCATTTGTGCTTATTGACTGCATAAATATTCTTCAAATTACTAGATAGAATGGGATATTAGGAATTCCTTTATGAGTTATATACAACGTCATGTTTGGAAAACACATGTCCTGCAAGTATCTTGGAAGTTCTGGCTGGCAGAGTCAAATGAGTGAAGCCTCTGCTCAAAGATGCGCTGCAAATGACCAGGACACAAGAGCTGCAGATGTGCAGGTGAGGCGCTGAAGAAAGTAGGTGCAAAATAATTTTCACCAAAAATCACTGACTCTACTCATTACTCATTAGTTAGTCGACTCTAGAGCAGGGTGAGCGGGGGTTTGCAGACCAAAATCGCCATGTGGAGCAAACAGTTGGTAAATTGTTCACGAGACGAAAATCTCAACGAAGTGAAACTGAGTGTATATAGTACTCAAGATATCGGGAAAACAAGCACGAAGCTAATATTATATGTAGAGATGATGGTTTATCGCGGGAAGTGACTGTTTACTGGATTTCAACAGACGTTCAGTTCACCACAAGATTACTGGTTTTCTCTCGTACGTTGAGCTGTTGCCCTATTTGACTTGAACCAGTAATTATCCGCCGCTATTATAATATTTTATGACGCCTGTCATTAGTCTACAGCTACGTTGTCAGACGTATATCACCGGATCGTGTATGTTGCAAGAAACTACAGCGTTTTCAAGGTCATGTTGGTACACAGCACATCCTTGAAAACACTGTAGTCAATTGCAACACATATGATTGGGTGATATACGTCTGACACGACGTAGCAGTTTGCAGACCAATAACAAGCATTAAATATTACAATAGCGGGAATCTTATTGGCTCAGTCAAATAGGGCAACAACTTCACGTACAAGAGAACGACAGTAATCTTCTGGTAAGCTGAACGTGTGTTGAAATCTGTAATGTATGTAATATAAGTGAGACAAAGTGTAAAGAATGTAGGCACTGCGGACGTCGGATTTTGCAATTTAAACATATATAAAATACGTATGTTTCTTATTATTCCTGCCATATTGAAACCTGAACATCATTACAAGGGTTCATCAATATCTTGGTGAACAATAAAATCTGGTCACGTGACTTAATAACCTACCCTACTCCAGCTTGTTTGTAAACGCCTGTAGTGGTTTGCCATGATTAACTTGACTAGTTCGACTGGGAACTTTACCACAGTTTACTCGCGTTCATAAAGTCGATCGAGTTAACTCGGTCGACAACTCTATCAACTAACTCTGTAAGATACCAGGGTAAACTCGCATTAACAGACTATACACACGAAAATTTGCAAAATAATTCAGATTATTGATTAAACTAAAACAGCAGTTCAAAATGTCAAAAAAGTAAGCATGCAACTATTATTATTGATTTGTGAACGGGAAAAATGAGATACTGGAGCTTGGGGATGACATTTTATTACAATATGATGATGAATTCAAAATGTATTGAAGTTTGCAGTACTATTACAAATATGTTATTTTAATTCAATGGTTTATTTGACATGCAGTAACGCATTAAAACCCTGTTCCAGTCGCCATCATTTAGTTCAACATTTAAGAGTTGTATACAACATTTGCTTATTTTTTGCTGCTATCATCTTAAAACCGTTAATTGCTCTAGGCATTCGATGAAAACATGTCTAACATCTACTGACTTAGTAAGTCTAGACACGTGACCTAATAAACCAATTAAAAACTGCATAGTAAACATGTTAATGCAAAAAATGCTTATTGACACTTGTAGGGATTTGTAAGTCAACATTTAGAAATCAAATAACAGCGTTACTAGAAATATTTTTTGCAAACTTTGCAATGAAAATATTTGGTGAGTTGTTGATCATGTCGACCCGAAATGTTTCTGCCAATAAAAATTTTTTTGTCCGGGGAGGGGGGGGGGAGAAGGGACAAAAGTGGGATAGAGGGTCAGAACAAAGTACCCAAGTACCCAAAAAATGTTACGTTCATCGCATGGCATGATTTCAGGACAGCTAGTAAATAACTAGGGCTAGGAAAAATTCGCGAGTTCAATGACGTGCATGCTAGAATCCAGTGTCCTATGCATACTCTGGCCCCGTCTATTTGTTCATTGTCTGCTGTCTGAATGTGTAGCAGGTAAATGACAAATGGTAGGGCTTCGGTATACACAGGATAATGGATTCTAACATGTTGGTCTCTGAACTCACGAAATATTCCTAACCCTGTAAATAATATAGCCTATGTTGATATGTTCTTGACTTGGGCTGACCCAATGTTTGCTTAGTTTTCCCGACCTGAAGTAGTGAGTGCACTGGATCGTCCATCAGTGATAGAGAGGTTGCATCACACTTGTCCTCTACTGTACTGTACAATGCTGTCCATGTGTAAGTTCCTTGTACAACATGAATACGCTACACAGCACTGAGGAGGTTATATGTGCCCGTCGTCCAAGGCCGGAGATATGCCTATAGACATCCTGGAATCAGTACGAGGGCTAAATCATGTATAGTCGGTTATAAAGTTTTCATATATATGGAAGAGATTTATTTTTCCGCGAAAAAAAATTAGAAAGCTGAAATCACCTTGTTTCTTCAGTAAAAAGCTTAAATGATAAAATTGTTTGCAATCAGCATAACATTAATTTTACTACCCCTCTTCCTATTGGCTTGTTTGAATAGCGCGCCTAAGTTCTGAGCATGCAAGAGTCGCGGAGCAGCACCAGATTTTTAAATATTTTTTTATTGTAGAATTCTGACATTACAATACCTTAGAATTAGAGCAAAAATATTTTAACGTCGTAAACAAATCTCAGCTAATTTGAAGTGAAGCGGAGAGATTTTGGTCAGCACTTACGTCTAAGTCTTTAGCACTGATGATGGGTAACATGAAGTGAGTATGGAGCAGCGCTGGAATGAATGGGCGAGGTAAACGGGAGATCCCCGAGAAAACTCGCCGACCAACGGCATCGTCCGGCACGATTCCCACATTCCAAAATCCGGGGACCGACCCCGCCAGTAATCGAACCCGGATCGTCTTGGATTGTGGCGAGTGCTTCAGCGATTGCGCGGACGGTAAACTAATATAAACTAATCTAAGGTATCGTAAAGTAATTGCCAAAGGGGATTGGGAGAGATGGGAATGGATGCCTGCGCAGAACCAATGCACAGAGACATATTAACGAAATTGAACAACCAATGGGGAGACCACAGCCTAACTATGAACTCTAGCGGCGACCTCCACGCTAGAGACCTCGAGTCTCTAGCAAGGGACGTCTTATGCTGGCAAGTAGATGACCCACCGTGGCCCTGACGTGGTGCTTCCTGTTAGTCCTCAAGTCCTTATTTGATCCACTGCCCGGCCTTACTTACCGGGAGCTTAGACCTTTCCACAGTCATACACTTCCACACACGATAGTGCGTCTGCTTATACATCACTCTACAATACCTCCTAACATTTTAATATTGGTGGAGAGAACAATATTACAACGCCACCTTTATTGTAAAACATCATAACTTCATTTGTTTCTATATTTGACATTTGAGACCTTGTAAACCATCTTTACAAGGTATCCCCAAATAAACATTGTTAACAGTAATCATAACAATTACATTTATAGTAATGTTATACAAAATTGTGCATTTTTTCTCCGATTGTGAGGGAAATTGAATAGTTTATCTCGCCTCCTTTCTGAATGGATGCAAAGCGGAGTTACGAGGTTTTACAATTAAGGCGACGAATGTTGTTAGCGAGTGTTGTTGAGTTGCAGAACCCGCGCGGTCACGTAAAATAACTAAAATGAGCAGCAAAAAAAAAAAAAACACAAGAAACAAACTAAGGCATCCAGAAACGGCTTTAGTCAACACACCTACAAGTCATTCCTAACTAGGAATACGGTCTATGTATACAATGGAAACCAATACACGAAAAAGAACTGCCAAAACAGATAAGGACCAAAGATGATGCACGCAAAAGACGACAGTGGTGGACAGACAACAAGGGCATATAAGTGAACACAGCGACATGTGCGGTTTAAACGAGACAATACAACGAATATACCACAGACTATGATAGCAGGCTTCCTTCGACAACAACAGAAGCGACGTATAGAGAACTGCTATCTGTTCTTCAGGCATACCAACAATCTGAACAGCTCAATCAGACTGACTGACAATATTCAAAATGTTCTTATATCAAACAGCTCATGTTTTAAACATTTTGTGAAGCGTCAGTTTATTGCAAGAAAAATTACAATGCATTGTGTAAGTGAAAGTTTTGTTTTTTATTTTGTTCACAGCCAGCAAGATATATATATATATATATATATATATATATATATATATATATATATATATATATATATATATATATATATGGTCCTTGTTGGACTAACGGTAATACAGCAAGTCAAGAAATATGTGCGTACGTAAGTAACAATACACAAGGATTAAAATACAAAATAAATAACATTTACAAAACAAATGTCGACTGATACAACACTGAAAAAAACTTATTGGTATCACAAAATATTTTAAAATTTTCGACCTCACCAACTTTTTTACTGTGGTGACCTCAAATAATATTTGCTGCCCCCAATTAAGTTTTGCGGTTCACAAAAAATTGTTAGCATTACGAATTATTTGATGTGGTTCATATTGACAATACATTTTGTAGCTACCACAAAACCATTTTTTCTGTGAATATATGGCTGGTAATGTAGAAATAATCATGCATGAGCCAATTAAAATATAAAATGCCATTAAATAATAATTTTGTATAATTATTCAGTAGTTACATCAAAATAAATAGAATTAATAACAATACATGACTTAGGCCCTATAATGCCGAAGTAAATATACTAACAAAATAAATTATGTATAACTCTCAACTATGACTGACAGACAATTCACAGCTTAAACTGGTAGATATAGCAGCGTGACATTTAGAAGAAGAGTTCCTTATATGACGTAGGTTAGCTTTAAGAAAGGATTTTGAAAATTCATCCCCTAAGACGGTTAAATACCGGATGAAAGTTTGTTTTAAAGTTGGTCGGTTTTAAAGTTATGAAAATGGAAATTGCTGTTTAGGCTTCTGTTTATAAATAAAAGTCAATTGTTTCAGCGTTTTTGAAGTTCATTCCTTAAGGGGATAAACTAAGGGTTGAAAGTTGGTATGGGAAGTACGTAATTTTCGAACGTGGAATTTGGTATTTAAGCTTTTTGAAGAACTTTGGAAGAAATGACCTCACAAAATAAGTTTTGACTGAAATAAAGGTTTATTTATTAAAATGTAAATGTAACAGATCGACCTGAAAATATAAGTAAGAAACACGCATAAAAACTAACGAATATGAAAGAGGTTATTAGATAGTTATGTTTTTATTTGCAGTTACATGTATAGTTTGTTAAAGTCACTTAAGTATTTATTTTTCTACGCGGGACTAATTCCTTGCCGCAACCGAAGGGTAAAATGTAGTGCATGGGAAGAACAGGTGTTGCCTGTTAACATTTGAGAAATGTCGGATGGACCCTGAGATGTTGCCGATGGGAAATTCCATCGGGCACACGGGTAGTAAAATATAAAATAATGACATTAATTATTATAGCGTGTTTAAGCAGTGATTACAACAAATAACAGAAATCAAAAAATTGCTATCGACAAGCGTCCCGCAGTTTAAATCTTACGTATTAACCTAATTTCCCTCTTTTGATAAAGAAACACTTTGATACTGTGACTGCCGTAGCCCAGTTAAAACGTGAGAATGGCAAAGTCTCAAGTTTGCACATTTATCTCCGTACATATATTAAAAACTATCCTAATCACAGAAATGAAATAATTTTCACTAAAGTAAGATCACAGGGATTATACGAAGATACGTTTGCAATCACATAAATATTTTTTTCATTTGTTTACAACATAGTCTTTTCTTTTTAATCGCAGATACTAAGTCAATATAGGGGCGAACATTAATGCCGAAGTCAAGACACGTTTTACTAAAGCCCGGATGTTAAGAGGAAGTTTATTATCAATTCGACTCTGCCTCATTGCACAGTACAGTTACGGAAATACAAACAATAACATTCTCTGCCAATAGTATTCATAAATGCCTATGTTCAGCTATTTAAAAATAATTTAGGAGAATTAATGAAAACGTGTAACTAATATAATGAACAAAAAATCCTTATTTGTCTGCAGCATGTATCATGTTCCCACCACTATAACGTTACATTTTCGCTTATGAGTGTGCTTTTGCATCCATAGTAATTATGTTTGTTATATGCAACTTGTATTAATTATGTTACCAATTTCTGAAATACCTGTGCTCTCTTAATGTAATAGTATATAGTGTACCATGTACTGTATTTGCCGTTACTGCTGTGTTCATAATTTTCTTTAAAGGCAGTGTTCATCGAAAACTGTTTTCAAATTACATATATAAATAAAATAATGTTAATGGTAGCTAACGCGTAAGAAGTACATTAATATAAACTACAGATCTAACATATAATTTATGAATAAACGTTACCTACACTTTTCGTGTACTCGGAGTGTGCTGGTAGAGTCAGCACGATTTTTTAATGTTTATGTAACAGAAGGTTTGTACTCTTGGTCCTCTATATGTTCTGTGATTCCCGAGCAAGGAATCTTCGCCTGAGATATCTTAGTTACCTTAACGTGCAAGTCAAGGTGACGTTTGTGAATTGTATTTGGATAGCCTACTTTACGTGTACACAGTTGATTAATGTTAAGTCATATTGTGGGAATTATTAAAATCGTGAATTGTAACTGTTATAGTAATATTCCAGTTTATTTATGTTCAATTGAACGTCTCGTAATAATGTATTGAGTGAGCGAGTAAATATTATACTATATTTGATGGTCGAAACGAATATTTTGAATATTATCCAATCGCTGAACAAGTTCGACAGGTAAAAAATAACGAAGCTACTTTATTTTTTAGTATCAGCTTCCAATAGAACCAAGCTTTTTATTTTTAAGTCATTCGAGGTTCCATTGATGTATAACTAAATTATTGCGTACTGTGTTACATTTGATAAATATTAAATTAATTTATACTTTTGTTAGTTAATTAGGTCAATCGTTTCCTAAAAATTCCGAAAGAAGAAATGACAGACAAATGCACATGTTACCAGAAATGAAACGTAAAATTCTATATGTTGGTTGTTTGTAGCAGACATTTAAGTGGTGATTGTTTTAGTGTTTCAACATCATATGAGACAAACTAAAATAAAAAGCGATTCGTAACCCCCTCCCCTCCCAATAAAGAGAATAACTCTGCAAACAAAAAGAACAGCGTTTTAAATATCAGAGCGCCCGATATACAGATACATGTGGATACGTTGAGAGCATGTGTAACAATGACTGACTCAATATATTTATTTCAGGACCATATAATGAATTAATAAATATATATATTTTAGTATTTAAGTCCTTGCGTTTAATCCATTCATACAAAGTTGGAAATTTCTTCACCAAATTGCACCAAAATTTAATATTTTTATTTGGACAAAGTTACCCCTGCAGTCAAAGTAGATCTCAGAAAAAAAATCCTAGAATTTCAGTTGCAGTAGTGATAATAAATAACTAGTGCTGTCTAAGCTGTTAAATTCCTTGCTCAGAATTATTGTTACAAACGCAACACACGAGTATCATTATCCGAAAAAAGTAACTTCTCAAAAATATTTAAGAAAAATCTTCCAACTACAGACATGTTTACGCGCACGATCCTTTATTTTCTTGATAAGTAGTTTTTGCACAATAAGCTCTTAAAAAGGCAAGTAGGCTTTGAAAATTATTCAAACTATAACTCCTCTTTAACGTTTACGCTACTTAATTGTTGTATTACTATGATAAACAATGTACAGTAGTCCTATATAATTTTCTGTCGTTAGTTGTTACGTAGAAAATTAAGGCTACCAACTTATCCACCATTAAACGTAATATAAAACCTGTCCAAACGTTTGCAACTGGAGAAGATATATGAATTATGCAATCGCAACCATTCCTTGACATGATAGTTCTTAACATATCCTCGTATAGGCCATTATTAATCTCGTATTCCACGCATTAGACCAAAATGACATAAGTCAAAGAGTTTTTGTAAACCTTCGGAAGTCACTAGAACACCCAAGTTGTTGGTCTCGTCTCAAGGATAAACAGCTAACATAATGTATTGAGCAGATACATTTAGAAATGTAATTACATTTAAGTGTTGTATTTAGGAAGGAAACACTCGTACTCTCGTGGTTCAAGACTATAACTCATTTAGGTCTTTTTCCGTTGCAACTGCAGTACAACTCCTACGATCGCACAATGTTGCCAGCGTTTACCTCAAACAAGTCACCAAAGTGCAGCAGCGTAGCAGCGATACACAGCAAGCGAAAACAAAACAGCAAACGACAGCAAATGTATGTAACCAAGAACGGAAATATTTCTGTAAACAATACAACAAATAATACAAGAATATCACCGGGCAACATCACAACATTGAGTATTCACATAAACTTGTGATGCAGGTGCTGAATGTTCTACTGCTAATCGTTAAGAATATGTGCACGTGATAATTAACATAGAACTATGTATATATATATATATATATATATATATATATATATATATATATATATATATATATATATATATATATATTTATATATTTATATAATGAAAATAATGATACCAGGATTTGAACGTATTATATTTACATGGAAATTCCTAATCAAAATTTAATACTGATAAGATACAGACTAACACTTATTATTGAGTAACTATTGAAGATTTGACAGAAATATAAAATATTGCCTACACTGTACTAACATGTGTCAGGCAGGCACAATAAATTAGACAGTTTGTCACATTTGTGATGCTTTATTAAATGCATGATGAAGTGTGTATATAAAATAATAATAAATTATAAAAAATCTATATTGACTGTCGATAAGCCATTAGCAGAAGACGTTTTCTAACATATGCTAGAGACGCTTAATATCGACATATTGTTTACGGGGAATATAATATGATAGAGACGACAGGTCAGAAGTAGAGACTTCCCGCGCAGAGACCAACTGTTATAATGAATTCTGTAAGTTTGAAATAACACGCAATTTTGCTCTGTTTAGGTAACATATTGTGACAAGAACTAGAAGAAGAATTTTTCCCAAGAATAATTGAGAAGAAAAAAATACCAGACAAAATACAGAGTCATTAATTTTGATTACTGTGTATTAAAATTTTGTAGTCAGGCATTTAAAATAAGAAATAACTCACTGAGTGTGGAAAAGAACCATGCAAGTAACTTCCTTTACACGACAATAAAAGTGTTATTTTAACTGAACTCTTCAGAAATCTTTTTTAGAAAAGTATTCTTGTTCACAGCATGATTTATTCTCATAATATACTTAACTAGCATATGCCGTGCGTAATAATGCTGAAAATAAATCGTTATTACGACAGTTTTATGTTCCAGTGGTTTTTACCAAGGAAGTAATTATTTTAACTGCTGTCCACTGAAACACTTTCACGCTTGTTATTCTAGGAAATGCAATGAACTATGTAGTCGTATTACAGAATGTTCTCGTGTTTTAACAACGTTGGCGAGTGTCGTGAATGTAGCACGAATGCTAGGCTGTAAAACTAGACGACTGTTATACTACTGAATTCAATACATACATGTCAGAACTTTCTTAAGTGGTCGGTTATCTGCGGTCAATGATAGACCCAGTGTTTAACACTGCATATTCATGCTTTTAGCGTGGCGATAGATTATAAAACAGTACGTGGAAAATTGTGCTTTAAATTGTTCGTAAAGTGAATATGATTACTGCCCTGAAAATATACTTTAAATTTAATTTCTTTTAAATAATAAAAAATAATATTCCCCATATATTGATGTTCTGACACTATTCAGAGCGTCGTTGCTGAAAGTCATGTGTTTTTTATATATTTATTTAAAATAATGTAATATCAACGCCAATTTCCGGGATATTACTCCTACTGTAATTCACTTGTGGGACAAACTGATAGAATTTTTACGACTTTTGCATAAGCTATCACCACACTAAATCAACACGCACAGTCCAGAATAATCCTATATAAAGTATTAAAATTTGTTAATCACATATACAGGATCCTAATGTGCTCCAGAAACGTGGTTATTTGTATGTTTTTACTAAAAAAAAAAAAAAAAAAAAAAAACGTAAACAAACGAATCTGAAGCTCTGTTTCATCGAAGAAAACTAAAAGTTGGACTTGACAATCGCGAAATTGAGTCGAAAATAGTTGCAGTCTAAATACACATGTAACAATCTTTCAACATTGTCCTCCGCTATAGTTTTAACCTGTACAACTTATACAGTTTATACCAAGCACTTATAAGTCGCAAGAAAAAATGTGCAAAATTGTTGTGTAGGCTAATTTGCTGAACAGTTTCTTATGCGCAGATATTTTTGTAATGTGAAGTATATTATGTATAATACCAAGCAAAACTTAGGTCACCCCAATACATTTACGTTAAACCCGCTCCGGTTTCATTATATTGGTTGGAGGTTCTATGCGCAATTTTTTTCTCTGAATTAAACGTTAAAAGTTAATTTTAGGGTCAATAAATATTTTTTGTATCTTTTGTTGTTTGTAGAGTATTAATTTGTGAAAACATTGGCATAACAGTACACTATGTTTTTCGATGCACAAACGCTAATAAAAAAAACAACTTTAGGTAGGTTTGTGACTTTTGTTTTTGAAATAAAATATACACGAACTTGAAAAACTATGCAAGTTTCCCAGTGAAAAAAAAAGTTACATAAATGCTTTTTTCCAGTCCGTTGTGGATTGTAAAATACAGAAAATTCCTATGAATATTCAACTATTTCCATGGTTTATTTTGTGGTAGCCTGAATCACAATGTATTTGGTCCCTAAGCGTGTTAGTTTATGTGTCTTGTATGAGATAGCAACACTAGTGACATTTTTACCGCGTGTCTGAAACTCAATTACACCCAAATGAGAATAATGTTCTTTGTGAGTGGATTTTTCATGCGTTTATCCATAAATAAGGCAAAAAAAAAAAATTTCCAAATAACTTTTTTCCACTATGAAAATTGAAGTAGTTTTTATAATAGCTTTTGCACGCCGCAAAATTTAGTGACATTTTAGTATTGCTAATATATTCAGAAATTCATAATTTGTAAACAACAAAATTACAAAAAAAGTGTATATGTACGAAATTGTAGAATATTTGGTTATATTAAAAAAAAAATAGATACGTAATGTCGCTCCAACCAATATAATGAATAAGGGGCGTGTTTAACATAAATGTGCGTGTGGTTTTGGTTGGTTTTGTATTATTCGACTCACTAGAATACATACACATCCCCTACAGATGACTTTGAAACATATTTTCTAAAGTTAATGTATGGCGTTCAGGGAGGATTTAAATATAAACTCGCTGGTGTGTCACAATGCAATTGTAAGAATAGTAAACATGTTTTATCACGTGTAAAATATATGTCGGCCTGTTCGACATCGACTTTAATTTTTTATTTAAATTTTTTTGTTATTGGAGTGTTTCTTTAACATATTTTTTCGCCGTTCGTGAAAATTTTTGATAATTTTGTATTATTATTATTTTTTTCGAAATCACGTGTAATTATGTAATCAGATAATATCATAAGTAAACGCCGGGCGTGAACTGCTGCACCAATGTTCATTCCTCAAGTTCTTCCATGGGTCCCCACGACTAGTTTGCTAGCAAAGTTTTTATTACTACTAATGCTATGTATAGATTTTACCGACACGTGTGACTAAATTGTAAAATAAGGTAAAAAAATTTCTATCTCATTAATGTTTTAAAACGGAAACAGTCAAAGAAAGCGCTATCATTAGAAAGTAAGAAATTCAATGTATTTAACACAACTTTTTTTTTAAATATGTATCAATCGCCTCCATCTCCAACCCTTTTCACGCATATATATATATATATATATATATATATATATATATATATATATATATATATATATATATATATATACACATGGTTATATGGAAATTAGTAGTAGTTATAGGAAAATGATTCACTAAACTTTATGCCAATGAATACTTCTTGTCGCAGAAAATAAAAATTAATTTATATTTCTGTTTCAGTATCACACAGTTATCATATATGTCAATAAAACAACATCATGTGTTTCAATTTGTTTGGTTTCGGTGCTATTAAACATTTCAAAAATAGAAAGTATATTGATGATATTTCTCGTAACAACATGGCGAATATAATGTATGAGTTTATGAACATACGCAATTGTTTACGATTCGTTGATAAAACGTGTAAAACATTGAACATAAAACCTACGAAGACAACAAGATAGTTTACTGCTAAGCAACGAAGACTGCAGGCTACGTTTCGGGAATAGAAATCTATGTTCGTCTTCAGGCGGGAGACGCAACTAGTCAGCAACACTCGAATAGGAATAATACCAACTGTCTTGTTGTCTTCGTGGGTTACATACTTACATGTTCAATGTTTTACTGGTTTCATCAACAGACCATAAGCAGAGATGAGTGTTCACAACCGCATATATTCTTATAATCAAATCCCATTGCAACCAACATCCGAAGATCTAAACATGGTGAAAATCTGCCGGAGTAAACAGCGCCATTTTGAAGGAAAACACGTCAGGAACTATTTCAAATACATCTCACTTCATTCTTACTGGCGCTGAAGACATCGACCGTTTAAAGCTCATAGGAGTTTAAATTAAAAAATCAATGTTTCAACGAATCAGTTTTAAAGATTATTCTTTCCAACAAAAGCATTTAACATGGCATTTCTGGAAGAATTCTGATATGTGAGAAACAATGCACATTTCTTTACTTTTGGAACGTAACATTAGCACGTATCTTAATTTAATTATTAACTGAAGCATGAAAAATATTTTCCATCACAATATGTCATAGGCATATATAGCATATTGTTTCCAAACGAACGGTGTTTAATATAGAAAATTGCGGAATAAATTTTACCTCTGCAGCTGCAAACTCAGTACTCAAAGCCGTTAAACGCTATTTATGTCTCTCTTGTATTAAAACTAGTTTACTTATTAAAGTTTAATCGCAGATTACTAATCTGTGCAACTTCCAAACACGATGTAATAGTTGGCAGTTCAGCATTGTTCTTTAAATCCTCGACTTGTGTCGATAAACTCCGTGGAATGTATTCGCAAATAAATAGCGTAGTTTAAATATGCAGATGAACATAACTGAATTGGTATTTTTTTCCAGAATTACAGTATTGATAAATTTAATTGGTTTGTAGATTAAACCAATTTGTAAGCATCCAGCGTTCATTTAATTCTATTGTATTAAATTTATACATACTGTTAAACAATTGTCTTTACTTCTAACATAGTTTAAAACATATTATAGTTAGAGACAGTGGAAAATCGCGGGAAAACTTGACTTTTTGCTAGGCTCCAACATACTGTGTGTAACACTGAAGATTTTGTAACGGTATTGGCTGTTGTATATTTGAAGCATGATTCTGCTTAAACAAACCTAGTCAGAACTGCACATATTTAACACAGAGCATGTCTGATTTTCCAAAAAAAACAATTCATACGTGTCACGATTAAGATACAACAGTTTATTGGAAACTACGTTAAATATTTTTGCGATTTTCAGGTGCCTCTAATTATGGTAGTCAACATTTTGAAAGGAGTTAGTATTCAGCCAAACAAGACGATTATGTTTAATAATCATGGTACCTAAAACCTATACCTAAACAGGTGTGCAACCCAATAAATATTGTATCGTTCAAACACCAGACCTACTGGGGTACGTTATCAATACAGACATACTAAATTTGAGTAATTTTTTTTGTCAGCAGACTAGAATCCAAACGACGGTACACTTGTTCAGCCACTCCAAGAACTGTTGTGGTCTGCCGCGGGAAGTGCATCTGTCGCGTAACTAAACGTTCCATAGTAGAGCGTCCAACCTACTGAATATCGGTCACATGTGTAACTGATAACAGTCTCGTGGCCAATGGAATCACTTGTACTATGGTTGATCCTACTGCAGGTTAGAAACATGTGTTTCCTTATGAGAGAGTTTGGCGCAGGGAACATTTCTGCCACTAGTGGCAAAAGCTGTAATAAAATACGAGACCGTAATAAAATTTAGTTTGACTAGGCCTGGGAAAAAATGATTTAATTTAGTCTTAAAACGAAACAAAAACCAATTTTAGCTTTCAAATTATCAACTTCGTGTAACTTGAAATCCAGGAAAGCTCTGTGATTGGTTTGTTTACACCTCTTGCAGACAACAGCTCTTAATTGGCAGAAACGTTCCCTATGACAAACTTTTAACATCGATCTTGCTAAACTGTAGTAGAATTAACCTCGCTGGTAAGTATAAGGCAGAGACGTTTAGTATGTCACGAAATAATAACACGAATTGTGCATGTCCATAGTCGTCATTGGCTGCCAGTACACGCATGACTAACCAACAGTGTTTCAAACATGCATGTATTTCTGCTACGTGAGGCACAAGGTTGCATTACTACGAGTAAACGTCACAAGGAACACATATTTCCATACATTCTACTTCCACTTGAAATATTATACATTTTGTTACATATAGATTCGCTGGAGCAGCTGCGGATTCAGAGGGAAAGGATATTAACTGCGAGAGGCCCCCTCACCGGGAATTGAACCCGTAACAACGTGGTGGGAGGCTTATTGTGCCGCATTGTTCTCTGCGTGTTGTAAAGCTACATCTCTGAACATACTGTATGTGTGTATGTATGTGTTTTATATATATATATATATATATATATATATATATATATATATATATATATATATATATTACTAGAGCCACGATTTTATGGCGAAAAGATTTTTGTAACATTTGGTTTCGATGCGTCATGTGCACACCTGCAGCTCTGCTACATCGTCTGTGGTTGGATGATTTTACTCTCACTGGTCTTGGCAAATTACAGACGTACATACTCACAATGATGTTATTCTGATTGATGCAGTCAAATGAGAAACGTTTCTGAACATAGACACGCTGCCAATAACCTTGAAACAGAACTGCCGATGTGCACGTGAGACACTGAAACAAAGTGGGGCAAAAATCTTTTCGCGACAAAATCGTGGCCCTATATATTACACACACTCGCGTACAGGTTGTCTGTCTTACTAATCTTACTACTGTTCTGTTATATATATTCGACTTCTTGGCTGAATAGTCAGAGCTTGTGACTTGTGCAAGGATCACTGGTTCTATTTTCTTGGCCGGGAAGTTCAGTATTTACAGAGTTAGCTCCCGGGTTGAGGGCTAGGTGATATGTTATCCTCTCATATACATACTGAGGATGACAGTGTCTAACCACCGTAATATAACCACGAACAAATTTGTTCTAAATCTTCGAGACTCTTCTGAATACTATTTTCTCATACCTGCAGCTTTTGACTTAGTCGTAGCGCCGCTGGTAATGGCGGGAAGCGGACGGATGAACGTAAGAAGCGTACAAAGACCTGGTGCAGTTCAGTAGAAGTATAAATAGCGTCTCGTGGTCAGGTAGCTGATACTCGAGGTGCGAGTCTTTGTCTCAAGCTGACGGCCTTGCGCTGAGAGGAGCCTGGAATGCCACCGGACGGCGTGGGTTTGACTCGACACCCGGCCACGAATTATTAACAGCTACCCTGCAGTCATATGGATGGCTTGTGTCTAGCCGCTGAGACTCTGCTGCACATTCGTCAATCATCGGAGAATCTGCGCACGTGCCAGCACTGCAGTGGCACTTGTTGTATTAACTGTTATTGCAGTTCCCCAACCTGACAAAACTGTACTTCTATGCAGTAAACATCATTCTTTACATTTAAAACTAACATAACCTAAACTAGTCTAAACTAACTTCCACAGGGGATGAGGAAAGCCGTGGATGAGCAACTCGAGTATTTGTGCAAACGTTTCTTAAGGATGGTTGGGGTGTGTGGGTTTCACAGAAAAATTTTATTGTTTCAGTAATTTTTATATTTGTACGAGATATGGTTCGTTTTGTAGAAGGACTTTGTGACTATGTTTCATTGCAATTAAACATTTTTTAGCCATCACAGTTTTCTTAATGTCATGTCAAAGTCCAAACTTACGTTAAACCGTTTTATGCATTGAAGGAAAGCCAACTGACTTAACGAAATCAAATAATTCACACTAAAAACAGTGTTGTAGGCTACAAGGGCTCCTAAGTAAAAATAAGAAAAACATATTTTAGAATTTTTAAATACTCTTGAATTTTTTAAATTTCTAATTTAAAATAATAGCATTTTTAAAAATAATAAATGATTTTTTTGTTTTTGTTTTTATATAGAAGACATTTTAGCCTACAACGTCGTTATTCAGTGTGAATTATTTCAGATCGGTAGGTTTGTTTTTCTTTATAGTTAAAAAACGTTTTATGATAATGTGGATTTTGACATTTCGTTATAAAAAACTATGAAAGCTAAGAAAATAATGCAATACAGTAAAATATAGTCACAATGTATGTCTACAAAACAAATCATATCTTGGACGAATATAAAATTTACAAAATGTAACATGATTTAGCCTGCAGGCCATGCTCTGTTAGTCATGTGTCCTGTAGTATAGTAACGGTTCGATTTTGAGCCTATTGTTTACGCCGACGTGCGTTTATTTTGATTTTGAACTACATGCATATATACATCACTCCAACAAACAATCTCACTGCAAGCGTCCGATCACGAGTCCTCATGCTGACTGACTGCCGTGTCCCGCCCAGCAAACCTGCTACCAGCCCGCCTGCTGGTCCCAACCCCCATCCACCAGTGTCCTCACGGTCATTGTTCGCC